>JAQGBJ010002701.1:0-15339 GCA_034698345.1 Sphaeridia pumilis
TCCCGAGGCCTTCAGTTCCGATAGCAGTTGAATAACGCCGTGGGCTTGAAATTCCGGTCTATCGCTCAAAGTTCCCACGAATCTGATGATATTAAGTACATTCGCTGCGCGTTGTCTGCTGTTGGTTGTTGAGTTGGTGTAAGCTTGAGAAATTATGGAAGTCATGAGGTCGCCGGTGACATTCAGTTGTTTGAACCACAAGGAAGCTTCTGAGGGTTGGCCAAGCTGAATCTTGTCGACAACTGTGTGCTGGAGCCGAGTCCGGATCACTTCAACCATGCAGGGCAATGTTGCTCTGAACTCTTCAAGTTGGGCAGAGAGTGCTACAACTTCAAAGCGTATTTCCTCGTCGTCGTGGTCGAGGGCTGCGACAACCTCTGAAGTACTGGCCGTCAAAGCGTCAAGGACGGTTTCCCATTTGGTTAGCTCTTGGAAAGTGGCATCTGCACGAGTGTGGTAGTGGTGAGAGGCTTTTAGGCGGCTGACACCGCAGTGGAGGTGGTACCAGATTGCTGCTTCACAGGAGCTCCACGTTGAAGTTCCGTTCGTTGGAGCAGTGCCGCACCCTGTCAGTCCAAATGCAGCAGCTTTCAGCGTCGAACTCATGAGCTGCGCATGTATTGCAGTGAGGAGGGTTTTGGAAATACGACAAGTTTCAAGGGGGCGGGGCAAAGTCATGGCGGCAGCTGACCTCCGGGTTCGCTTGCTGGAGATAGGGACGGTAATGATGACATTTTCTGCATAGTAGTCGGGCTCTGTTGATTCTTCAATGGCTTCTGGAGTTGTTGAAGTTGTTGGGGGCGGAGAAGTAGAATCAGTTGTGGAAGGAGTTGTAGTTTCAAGGTTTGGCAAGGTTTCAAAATGAAATTGGATGGAAGCCATCATATTTTGAATGAGGTCCAGGGATTCCGCAAGGTTGCGCTCGCATGAAGTTGGTGAAGTAGAAGTGTGGACAGCGAGGGCGGTGGCTGCCAACGCCGAAATGATAATTGTGGACAGTAGTTTCATCTAAAAACAAAACTCCGAAAGAAGAAATGTGCGCTAATAATATATCCGAACGCTTTAAAAATTATGTTAATGGTCTTATTATTACTTACTATTTCGGGTTAGACTTAACGTGTAGCAGTGGTGTGAACTTCAACTGGTGTCAGTTTGCGTTGAACGCAGTTCTATCAGAAAAGTGATTTTAACTCGCCCATTAGTTCTACTGTTAGTTCCAGTATGATGTAAGTGCAATTTTGAATCAAGGTTTCAAGCATCACTTTTAGCAAGATGAGTGCATCAGCACACTTCTTGACTAACTTCTACATATTCAGCCAAGCAGAACGTTGATGATTATCTTGATTTTGTTATACGCTGGAACCAAGGGTCATTGGGTCAAGTTTCTGTTTCCAGCTTATCATGTAAATAAGAAGGCTTGAATTCGAGTGAACTTCTTTGGTGATAGATGAATGATGAAATATTGAACGAAGCGCTTAATACAGTTGGGTTGAATCGTGGTATTCATACACACGGCCCTCCGTGGAATTCAAGGTAGCCGATATTCCAGTGTACCCAGGGTGGAATACGAAATACGTCCTACCCCGTGGATTTCCAGATTCGCCACCTCGTATTCTATACCAACTCGAACGGTTTCGTAATTTATGTGAAAAATTCGAATTGCGAATCCCTAATATTTTCCAAATTATTGTTTAAGAGCTTGAATTTGGAGAAAAAGAGTTGGGCTACGTATAGGATACAAAAATGGATGTAATTCATTAACCTTGCTTAACTTTTAGGCTAGCGAAGCGCTTGAGATCTAAGCGCGGTAACATTGTCCAAACTAAACTAAATTCATACTTTTAATCTCTATACTTTGAAAGCTTAGGTATACGGCAACGGGCAGTTTTGGTCTCGTAATTCTGGAAACAAAAAAACAATTTCTCAGTAAGTTCTTGCTGGGTTTATGATACATCGGCGCTGGGTCAAAACGCAGCCACAAAAACGGCAAATTGATTAGATTGTAATCTTTAAAGTTGAATTCCTTTAAGGAATCTCGAATATAAGCTGCTTGCGTGATTACCAAAGTTCAGTTTCATAACTTATTCAATTCACGTCCTAAAAATTTTTGAATGAGTCAACAGTCCTCTGATACTTTCTCTTGTATTCTTCTACATCAAAATCAAGGACACATAATTTTGCACGAAACCTGAGTGTAACATCCACGTAGTTATCGGACTCTCACCATGTGCATCACAATGAACCACAGAATATGCCGATATTAATGCGAGTTGCATCGACATGAGCGTTAATGATCATCCAAGTTTTCAGCATCGACCGGCCTGTTTCAGAGCGTAAAAGCTTTTAACAAGTTCGCAACATTCATTATTTCCGAAATTAAAACCCGACGCTAGATTCATAAAAACCAATATACCCTTTAAGTAAGCCGTCATAATGTCAACTTGCCTAAAAAATCATTGCTACGGCAATGGCTGATAAGAATCGTTCGGATACCGTCCCTACATTCAGTAGAAAAACTTTCACTACTGTAGAAACCTTTCTATTATATAGTCTACAATTCTTGCCGAAATTTACAATTTTGTCGTCTATCAACTTATTCTCAAATACTATTCAGCCGAAGATTTTCTATTTCTTCGATCTTGACCTGGTGTCAGTGGTGGTGATCTTATGATCTGGGCTTATCAGGATCTTGGCTCCAACATCTACTTTGGTGTTCACTCAGGTGCTCAAACAGCGTGCCTCTGGTACTCATGCTCAAACCATGGATAATAGCTCGCCCAGTTGCGTTGGCCGTCGTTTCATCGGCGTAGCTAAGTTCCAGTGATTTAAACTGTCACCATGCTTGGACTACCCAAAAACACTTTCGCAGCTTTGAACGTCCATGCCATTTTTTTTTTGGTCCCACGATCAGCGAAAAGGCGAAAATTCGAGCAAACATCAGGGCTCATTCTATCAGTGACAGTGGAGCCACAGACTGGATAAAAAGCAAACCATCACATATGCTATATTCCGGTTGGCAATTGTGCCACGTCATCATCATCATTGTGTTCGCCAATTTTTGAAAAATTGTGTGAGTAACTGTAAGTAGGATACTAGCATTATGGGAAAATTCTTTTGTCAACTTTGCCGCGGACGGCAAAGGACTTGAAGAGGGGCAGTGCACGCCGCTGATATAAAAGGCGCAGTGAGCGAGCACCACCTCACCTATCGCCGCTTGCACGTCAATAAACGAGCAAGCGTCTCTCTTGCGCTCTCTGTTTTCCTGTGTTGTGTTGCCGTTTCTTACCGACCTGAACCTACGTAACACTGTGACAAGAGTTTCTTCCTAAGTTTTGTGTCACTTGAATTCCCAAGCTCTGCTATTATACTGATAAACCCGATAAACAACTCGTCACGGTAATGTTCAGCTGATAACTTGACTTGTCCTGTTACTTGTCGCCGATATCTATACCCTGCTTCTGAGAGAGTCGGTCTTCGAGAGAATTGTAGCTTTGACAGTGCTTTAAGATGTAATAAACTTCTACTGATCCCTGATATTCGGGACTTGTAGTTGTAGTTGTCTAGGGTGCATTAAATAAAAGGAGCTGATAAATACGTCCATTTATTCTGCCAAATGCCAACTGATCCCGGCTTAACAAGATTCAGCGTATATACTATGTTGCGCTGTTCGCCCTTGCTTTCTCTCTCTTTTACCCGCATCATAATCCCCCGTACATTATGATCTTTGTCCTCAAAGATATTCATGCTTAATTGCATATTTACATTGATGGCCATGGCTTGCTCTTTCACACTACTACTTGACCAATTATAAAGCATTACTATTGCGTTCTCTTCTCGACTGTTACATGTGTTCTGGCCAACATGACATTGGATTCTTGGCTCAGTATGACACATTTGACTGCATTCTGCGCTCATTACCACAAATGTCAATCCCATTCCCGCGTGTTAAAACACAATTTTGCTTACATTAAGTTGCAACCATGACGTGCGATACATTAATGGCTCTGCATTTCCTGACCTAATAACATATATAAGCTTTTGTATTCCATGTTGAAAATCATTAAAGTTGCTTTTAGCCACTACCACCAACGTCGCTTGACGCTGCCACCACCGCCGCCGGCTAAATGTCTCCCGCTCCGACTCCGTCATTCCACACAGGGGGCCAGAACCAAAGCCAGTCATTCAAGCTTGAGTCCTGAGGGCTTATTTTCAGCTCTTAGTTAAAAGTTAAAGTTAAAATTTAACTAGTGGCTCTAGATAAAACCAGGGTTTAACTGACGGGACTAGTTAAAAACGGTTTTCACGAAGGAGGTGGAGCGTGGCCATAGAGAATCAGGGTAACTCGATGGAAAACCTGGAGCTTAGCCATAGAGAACTAGGAAACTCGATGAAAAGGGTGGAGCTTGGCCATAGAAAACTAGGGAAACTCGATGGAAATTGCATGTTCAAATTCCCCGCGGTTCCTCAAACTCCTCCCACCTGGAAAACTAGATTTTTAACTAGTCACGTCAGTTAAAACCGAGTTTTATCTAGCGCCACTAGTTAAATTTTAACTTTAACTTTTATCTAAGAGCTGAAAATAAGCCCTCAGCTCTACAAACTGTGTATGAAAGCCTTACAAAGCTGTGAAAACTGTAGTCTTCTTCATTATCCTCGTCTTCAGATTCTGTAGACTCTGCTTCGTCCTTTACTTATTCTGCATTAGCTCCCATTTTCTAGTCTTGGTCCGATTCGTCTTTTGACTGTGAGTTACATATCATGAATATTGCGAATAGATTCTTCCAAATCTGACCCGGAAGACATATATACATAATCACGCAGCACAAATTCTTACGTTTAATTTCAAAGTCAATCGCATTTAGGTTTAATTAGGTATTTCGACTCCACAATTTTCGCTAGTCATTTGCAGTCTGTCACTATAGGAAACAATTACTATTAAAGCTACCGAAATGAGTTTCTCTAACGAACTGCGAATCAGGTCATTCCTGCAGGCCTTTGCCTTTAGATGCTGAGCCGGAATTCGCTTTGGTGGCACGGAATTGTTCTCTTCGCTTGGCGATTGTGTCTCTGGTACTCTGTGATATCTGCTTGGCTGTCCGAATATAACCTCTGTTCTTCAGAATGTTTATTGTCCATGTTGCACAACCTGAAACAAGTCAATTCACTTTTATTTGAAGTTCACATCAGTTGATGGACAAAGTTCATGACATCAAATTTTAATTTACCCAAAGTGACAGTGTACCTCGCCGGCGTAGCGATCTTGTACAAGGCGTAAGCAACTGCAACGTTACCAGCACCAGATCCAGCTAGCTTGTCTATAATAGAATCACTGAAGCCCATCCATTTCATGTACTTGGGGATGTCTATGCCACTGCAATGACCAAAACAAATGTTGTATAAACACATATTTTGAATTCAGAGCACGAACTTTTGATGTTGAATTTTGAAGGATCGACAGCTTACCTCCGCGCTACTTGATAGAAGCCTCCGAACCAAACCACTGAAGTTGCGCAGTGAACTGGCACTGTGACGTACCAATAGTCCTTATACATGACCTTCAACCTCTGAAAAAGAGACATTTTCGGTGGATCTTCCGTAGATTTGCTGCAATACATCCGTCGGTAGAAATTTTGTCGGATTGATGACACATTGTTGCTACACACACTTGAAGGACCATAAGCTGGTCGCAACGTCCTGAACACAAGCCGAGCACAATTATTAAACGTAGCCATTGCGAAAGTACTAGTATGCTTTTGAGTTAGAAAAGAGAGATTGCACTTTCAAAGATTCCGTGGTTATGACTGAACTTCAAAGACTAGGACAAAACTAGCAGGTTGAAACAGTTTTAAAACTCCTCTTCAGAATCCGACTTCGCAAGACATAGAAAGACTCTTTCGAATCATGGTTTTATGGTTACTGCCACCGAGGATCGGTGGATTTTACTTGCAATCGAGAATTGCAGTAAATCTGAATCGAGGAGACTGACGAAGTCTTCGTAAGGTTTTTGGAACACAGCAGCTATTGTAATGTCAAATTAAAAAAAAATGTGATTATTCGTCAATCAGTTAAAGTCAGAGCGTGAGATATTTTGTTTAGAGTTTTTTGCACGCAACAGCAAAATGTGAAGAATGATGCAAAACTTGTCGGCATCAATGCGCATAACACGACAAATTCAACTTTCGCGCTGGAACAAGGACAGCTAGCACGACTCGAAACGTTACTAATACAAATGTTTCACGCTGTACAAACGCTGTCGCTCGCTAGTGAAATCTGAAAAAGAACTTCGAATTTGTGGCCTATTGGTTGCACGAAACTCAACTTCATTCAATTTTAATTTAAATACACGTGAAAGACTGTGACTTAAACTCGAGCTTGAACCCTGAATGTACAAGATGTCAACAGCAGCAGTCACTAAATCTATTTACATCTCAAGTCGATTTCCTTACTGATATCGTACATCGAAAATTTCAATTTCCACTCTTATTCTTTAATTCCCAGCTAATTTCACGATCGATTCTTTGGCTTCGGAGGGGGATTCTTGATATACTCGTCTCTAGCTTCCAGGAACTTCTTCTTTGTTTCATCACACACGTCGGCGAGATCCTGCAAGGCTCTTTTGAGTATCTGTTCCGCTTCAATGCCATCAGTCTGAATCTGCAGAACCATTTCCTTTTCGGCTGGATGCGGTATAGTATATGCACAAAACTGAACATCAGGGCTGTAAACATTCAAAATTCATGAGTTTTCATTCACCCTTCGCCCATCAGCGCTCTTAGCCCCACACAACCTTATTGGCACCTTCAAAACTTACTATCTTGAAATTATGAACCGCAAAGAGTTCCCTAGTGTATGATCTTCATTCTTGAACACGAATTTCTTGCAAGTGTTGTCGCTACATCCTTTCGGTATGATCTGCAAAAATCGAAACAAACATTACTTATTCGGCACACAATTTCAATAGTCTTCTGATGATTCAACTTTCTTCACTCTTCATTTCGATCACTTACGCAACTCAACATTTCTTCAGGCGCTACAGTTCCTTCCATTTTGACAGTAAGGGGTTTCTACGTTCTACGTGGCTTCCAACGTTCCCGGGTTACGGTGTTTCTGCAACGGAACCCAATTGCAATGTCATTAGCAAATATTTTCAAGGCCTGTACATCCATGTTACAATTATATATATATTGAAACTTACCGAATTAATGATTCAACGTATTATATTTGATATTTACTATGTTCAAACTGATTTCAACTTTTAGATATCTGCAACCCACGTGCTGTCTGGATTGTTTACCACCGAAAATATTCAATTCCGCCGCCTTTTCCAAGGATATCTAAACCCAAAACCGCACTGCTGCATCTTTTCCTCACAGCACATGAGCCATCCAAGGAGAAAACTTCCCGAATGGAACAGGAGACGGAACAAAGCCTTTGGCTTGGCCAGTAGATCGTTGGTTGGAGCAGCGAGTGCATCATCATCGTTTTCTCACACACAAACAAACGGCACAGGTGAACGTTGGATTTTTCATCTTGTTCTCCTTCTCATTACGCTCTTTCCAACGTAATCAAACGGACGTTATATCATCATCAGATTCAACCAACAACAAAAGTCAAGTGAATATACAAGCAATCTCCAGAGGAAACCAACCAAGAGAGCAGAAAACCAAGTTGCCTGATTACAGGTGAGCTTGTGCTTTTTAGCCAGGTGATTCACGTGTGGCGAGTAGTGCTGAGCCAACAACCCTTTCGGCTCCAAAATATTCGTGTTTAAGTGACAGTTACATGTAAACAAACTGGAATCTAGTCGGTTAACTGTGAATTAAGTTAATCAAGCTAATTGTTAGCAGGTGATTTTATAGAAAACTGTGCAAAGCAAAGAAAACCAACGAGAACCAATACTTCAGTGCATGCAAATCGAGAAAACACAAGTCAAAACAAGTACGAGGCAGGAGGAGTCTCAATCGGCTTGGGCCATTGTTGCAATCAGTAATCAAAGAATAATATACTTTTCTTAAAATTTTGAAACTTGATCTTGATTTAAGTAAAACCGATTTTATGTTTTCAAAGGTTGGAACGTAAATCCCCAGCGACAGTTTCTGCGAGTGAAGTGTTGAACACGAGAAAACCGGACGAAATGGGTCAACCGCGGGATACTCCGAAGAGTCTGAATCGGAGAATAGCGACAGCGGCGTTGTCTCTGCTCCTCTTGGTCGTTTGGATCGGTGGTAAGCTTCAAGATTTGTCTCTGACGAAGAGACTGTTACTAAAATTCTATTTTTGCCGGTGTTGTGTATGAATGACGACGACCTTCATCTTGGTTTTGCACACATGTTTTCGCAGTAGAAGTCAAGTTTCCTCGATGGCTGCGAATATCAGAAAACTGTCACATAAAATTAGGTTTCCCCCAAGATTGGCAGAAAGGAGGTACGAGCTTGACGTTTCGAACGAACGAGCAAAAGCGGTAGAAGTTCCGAAGTTACCCGCTTATCACTGCAGTTTTAGCGGTTCTACTAGTAGGAGCGTTGGATACGTCTGAATTCAGAAGATGGGCGTTGCAAGTGTTGAAGCGTTATCCGAAGAGCTGATCAAATAATGGCGAGCCCTGCTGAAGTTTCCTCCACCGTTGCAAAAGTTTTTGCAGTATCAACTTCGTGACTCAGGCTCAGCCTGGAAAACGAAGTTCATTAGTCATTGTTTTTATACGAAACCTCTAGTCACCGAGCCCGAGTCCACACCGGAAGAAGGAACAAGTACATCCGTTTTGAGCAACTTGGGACTTTTACTGTACTTCAATGTACCAGGCTAGGCTCGTTGAGCTGGAAACTTTGGCCAAGTTTGCACATCAAGTTCCGACGTCGTGGCCTCCTCATGTAAACGAGAAACTGTATTGTAGCAGGAGGAACTCTTACACTTTTTGCTAGTCAACTTTTCACGACGTCCATAAAGAAGAAGGTGAAAGTGGGACTCGCGAAGAAGAGAGAGAAGAAAGAATAGCGGGCTTTGTTGGTCAGATCGATAAAATTGTATAGATAATCTTGAATAGTCACCCGAGGTTGCATAAGAAAGGCGTTGTTGCAAAAGGTTTTATAATAGCCTTGCTATTCTTCTAAAAGAGGCTTGAATGAGTGCAGAATGCATGGCATGTATAAGTGGATCGACTATTGTTTGTTTGGATAGCACCCAAGTTCCAGGTGCTGGAAACAAGGCTAACTGTTCCTAGGCAAGTCCTCATCAAGTCTATCAAATGTGGACGGTTGGGTGGAAACGATTCACACACCACATGTGTTTACCCTCCAAGGCCAACTGGATGGATAGATACGGCTGACTTTTGCAATTCGGAAATAGACGCACGGAATACACGTTACAACACCCGCTGGGACTAGGGGAGCCAAGAAGCGTTGTTTACTAGCGTCCTATAGAATCCCCCTTGCAAAATTTTCGCTCGGTTTGCCTGGCGAATGTTGTTGTGGTATCATTGCGTGTAGAATGGAGAAAGTTTCCGCGGTTCGTAGCAGGAGGGTTGGAGAGAAAGAACGAAACTTGTTTGTGGTTCATAACAACTGTAGTTCTAGGAAGGTTCCAGTAGAAACCTGGAAAAGCTCTTGTAGACGAGAGCCATTAGTCTTATGGGGTTTTTATTATAGATATTCTGTCTTGTGTAACAGCGAGGTGGGTGGTTTATAAGGTAAAGTACATTGAACAGAGACAGAGGAAGGAAAGGTAGCTTCTACTACTACCACGAGCAAATAAGGTACAAATTGACGTATGTCGCGAATAGCAACGTTATAGCTGTGGTGTGGTGGCGAACGGGAGAAAAACAAAAAGTACCAGCTACTAGAAGTACATGAGAATAAAGCCTACTTCTTCCTTATGGACTGGACTTGGGTTATTATCGCCAACTTGCAGCGGTGAAAGTTTTCCAGCTGCAGTACTAAGTTCCTGGAACAGAAAAAGAAGAGACTTTCATGACCGACAGTTATTTCATTTGGTTGTCTTGTTTTCTCCAGTTGGCGGGCAGCTGTGCTGGATAACGTCCATGGAAAGGAAAATCAAGTTTTGGTATGGTTCACTTGGTGGACACGCGAACTGACTCAGGGAGCTAGCGCTAGCGCTAGAAGAACAAGGCTGTAGCGCTGCTATTTTAGTACCAGTTGTTTAAGCCATGGAAATATATAGAAGAATTGGCAACGACTTACTCTTATTAGTCTGTGTTGGTACACAAAGCCCAAAGCAATCAAGAAACATTGTACAAGCAACTACGACTTCAACACGGAAGTGACAGGAGTAATAATAGAAGAAGAAATTCTATCTAGAATTCTCTTCTAGAGATGAAGTTGAAAAAGAGCTGTAGACACTAGAAGATACCTCATGTTTGTAAATACTATTTAATAGGTAGAACGTTGTCGACTTGGCAAACTGGCTGTATCTCCGTCTTGTTTGCGGTGAATGGAAATGTGTAAATACGCATCGTAAATGGCGTTTGATAGGCATTAATCAACGTTAAGCACTAATCTCTTTCACTCTCTTTGCTTTTGTGAGTGACTCACAGAGAACTGGAACATTAACATTAGTTGCGCCTTGAAGCTTGTTTACTTCTCACCGGCGCAAGGATATCTGAAAGGCGCTTGTTTAATTGCCTCTGATAAACGGGCTGATGACGGAATGACTTACTACTGTTTAGTCAGGGGACGAACACGGATTGTCTTTTACAAAAGGCCAGATGTTGTAAAGGCACGATTTAGAGGAACGTGGAGGAATGTTAATCGATAACCGGCTAATCAACTTGGGTCTTAAGCGTTTTAGCAGTTTCCAGATTCTTCGGCAGTGCTTTATGGCTTGATGACATTCTCTCAAGATTAGGCTATTCTACTATTAGTTGTGATTGTGAGTTGCGAGCGACTGCGAAAGGGTCATGTTTAATTGCCAACATTCTTCAGTTGCTTTTGAAATGTTGAACACTTTTTACAGTGATTAGGCCACGTTTACTGCGAACTAAAAAGAAATATTTTGGGAGTTTGAACGTTTCAAAAAAGCTATGCAACTTGTTGACTTGACATTGACTTGTGTCCTGCTCCTGTTCCATGTCTACAGTTTGCAGGAGATTAATTTTTAACTTACTGCTGTTGAAATTTGTGGAAATTACTAATGTTGAATGCATGTTCCAAGTTGCTTTTTTGTAAATTACGTTGTCGTTCCCCGCTAATGTGTAGACAGGAAGAACCAATTTTTTACAGTAAATTCTCGTTTCCTAGTTTTGCTCTAGCTGTGGAGCTAAATTGGTCCGAAGATTTCTTATAGCTGAAATCCATGTGAAACAAACGTGACTTTTGAATACAAAGTATCGAGGAATGAAGCAAGAAATATATAGTAATGACACACACGGCGTTATCAGTATAGACCTGTCCATGTACACGGTGAATACAAATAGTATCGCCTTTCAGATTTATGGTGACAGCTGGAACTGCTATGTCTAAAGCATAGGTTCTCAGGTCTCGTTTTGTACTGGTCTTGTACTGGAGACCGCAGCAGGTTCGGCGGTGGTGGTGCTGGATCTTAACAAGATGCTGCTCCAGTAATTACGTAACGTCACGAAATTTATAATGTCCTCCGTCTTTACTTGGCAGTGTAGGACGAGTCTGAGCTGATGCGTCGATGCTCAGCAAGCTATTTAGGTTCCAGAATTTTTTGTCCTGGCATTAATTATACTCACTGATCTCTCAAGTCGTTGCTGAAGCCGTTAACTTTTAGAAGGTTGCTATAAATTTACATGCTGGAGAAAAAGAAGAAGAAGAGTTGGAAAGAAAAGAGTTACCGTTTTGGTTTCGTTAACGAAAGGCGTGGAAGAACCGGTGATTATTGTATAGTGTTTACACTGAATCTCCTCTCTGGCCCGGTTCGGATCATGTCAATCGTCAGATTCCAGTTTTTTGAAGCCAGGCCTGGTCCAGATAAGAAGACTGCGTAAGTAAACAGCAATAAAATTTAGAGCTTCGTTGTCGACTATATTGGGAGAAGGAAGCTCAAATTACTGGAGGAAATGGAAGGCGTTAGAGGTTGAGTTGGAAGAAGGCCGGCTTGAAATGGTGGGAACTGGACGAGGAGTTATGTCCACTGCGTTATTTACAAAGTGCGAGTTTAACATTGGTGGTGTGAGTCTGAATGTTGACAGAAGGGATGTCATACTTTTTCGACGACGACGTTTGTTGACCAAGGGCATATCCATGACACTTTGTCAACGCAAAGGCTTAAAGTTTGGGCTGGGCCCGGCCGGGCGGTTGACAAGAAAAAGATATTGCTTGTTCTGGTCAGTTTGAAATTGAGATGAGTCGGAACGAAAAGGAACCAAGGGTTGGGTTCAAGGGTGTCATAAAATTCGGTGACAAAAGACTTGCAAAAACGGCAATTTTAGCAGCAGGCGCACATGTCCACTGACCAAGGGTCAGCAATAAGGATACAAAAGATTGCGAAAAATTTGGCGAATGTGACAGCTGCTGAGGACAAATTGGCAGCAAGGGGAGGACAGGGAATTGGAATTCCAGAATGACACTCAATGGTACTGAATGGCAGTGACTGACTGAATAGACAAGCAATTTCAGAGTTAATACGACCGCTGGGACGATTTCGGTGGAATTGAAGGAGGCTCTCTTGAAGAGTAAATGTTTCAGAAGAAATTTGGGAGAAACAGGAGCATCAGGAATGCAAGTGTCCGGGTAATCGGTGAAGGAGCAAGAAGAAGAAGAAAAACAACAAGGTCGTAAATAAATACGTGTCCTTTTACATCCACTATTTCCATGTACTTAACTTGCAATTGGTTCGCTTACTTCCAGTTCGCTTCCAGTTGACTTCCAGTTGAGGGGTCGGCTCAATGGAGTAGCAAAAGACATGGCTATTTAAAGGGATCCGCTACGAACAATTGACAATAACGGTGTTGCTGTCCGCTGGTGTCCCGAGTTCCGTCAGAGGGTGTTTCACGTCCAGTTTGATCTGTTCAAGAGCCATTTCGAAAGTCTTCTGTTGGACTTGATGCGGTCTACCTTTGAAGAATGAGATCCGTACCAATTTTGACTTTTGCCTTTCCGTCCGAGCGTTGTGAGGAAAGCGGGTAGCAGTATTAGTATTTACGGGTAACGTGGAATTGGTGTATCAGGGGTAATTAAGCTGGAAAGCATAGAGGAACGGACGTGGACGTCGTGTGTGTGTGTGCATTGAATAGGAAATTAATGCTGGAATTGACAATTGTGAACAACGACACCAGCAGCAAGAGCAACAGGGACAAACGACGCTCCCAAGGTAATTGCATGAAGGTTTGAACGGCAAGAGTTACGCAATGGATGCTTGCGTGCGTATACGGGCGAAGAGCCGTACAAGTGCATGGAGCGCGCTCTAATGTTTTTGTCATCTACTCGCCTGGACGGAGATTTATAGGCTGGTTACATTAGGTCGCCATTTGTGTAATTGGCTGTAATACTGCATGTACTTGCATCTATTCGAGCTCCTGCCACCTTAACAATGCTGGAGAAGCTGGGAGAGGCGGGAAGATGTAGTTTGGAATTTAAATGTCCTGTTTCAACGAATATAACTAAACTTGGACAAGATAGTCGTGTCGTTTGAGTCGTTAGGAGTCGTACAGAGAGAGAGATATTTGAAAGCGTTAAGAAACGGAAGGAATTTTAAGTGGAAACGAAATGTTTTGACGAGGCGCTATCGTGGTAAATCGAAGCTTGTTCCACGTTACCGAGTTGGCCTTTTTAGGTATCCTTTTTGGGAACGGATGTTAATACCTCCACCGCCGGTCCATGTTTGAATAACCAATGAGTACAATTTGGGACTAGGAAGAAAGGCTTTTGCTGTTTGGTTGAGACGTAATTGATTACATTGGTAATGAGCGGAAGAAATACAAAATAAGATGCCGGCAAAGGGTTTAGTTTGAAGTGCGGGTGGTTCCAGTATTTGGCCAAGGAGGGACGAGTTCCAAGAATTAATTTGCTACGGTTCTTGTAGGAAAGTCGTTCTGTGAAAAAGTGTTCGAGAGGCTGTTAAGTGTCAAGAAGAGAGGGTGGCGAAATTGCGAATTTTGTCAACCCAGGAAGCAGGCAATTGTTGTATGAATTCAATGGAAAAGCTCGAGTATAAAATTCTAGATTCAAAGGTTGAAGTGAGAAGAGAAAAGAAGAAGTTGTTGTTATATGTTAGTCGTTCGGTTTGGGTGGTGGGTGTGTGAAACGCTTGTGGAAGTAATTAAATTGTGAATGGAATTTTTATTGGACAGGGACGTTGACAAAGGAGTTGACACACCAGGTGGCAAATGGTTTGCTCGCTTTTAATTTTGTGTAGGTAGTCTGGGCTGGATTTTGAATTTGGAGGGACAAATAATAAGAACGAGATTTCATCCTGGTTATCAGGAAAGCATGAGCGGATTATAGTGATGGAAATAATTGAATGTTTGTTGTTGAATTCAGTTCATCGAGGAGGGTGTCAAGGAGAGCTCTGAGAGTCGAGGTGTGCAGTTAAGCATACAAAATCTAATGGGATTCGACTTGGAAATTTACGAGCTGGAGCTGCTGGCTGGACAACGTTTCTTCTGTACATGTAACTTAAATTGCAGGGTGGAGATTGTGAGCTGACGAGATTTGACACAATTGTTTATGGGATCAACTGGAGGATTCGTCTGGATATGGGAGGTTTTGGGTTGATTGACGGCTGCCTACTGTAATTCGTGTATTGTTGTACGTTATTGTGATGGACATCGTAGTGCTTTCACAATAATTATTATTTGGTCCAGTTCTCCAGAATCTCATGTTAAATCTGATTACGAAAGTGCATTCCTGTATTCCTAACCATGGAGCTGGATTTCAGCTGCACTTTCTTGTTGATTCCTGAGAAAAACGCCTCGAGGAGACTCCAGTTGCTGAGGTCTCTGAGGTTAAGAAATCTCTTACACATGAAATCATTATCCCAAAGGAAGTTTTGCGGTTTGGGCTCAGATTTCGCTTACATGCGATGATGAAATGGGGATAAGTTTAGCGCTGATTTAGTGCATTTAGTGCAGTAGCGCCTGGAGAAACTGGAGAAGCCTTGATGAAATCGAGAAGGTAGCGGAGCGTGGTTAACGAGCATGTTTTGGAAACCAAGTTGGAGCTCAGTTGAAAATGTTGGGAAAAATGGACATGTCGGAAGAAATTTGGTCCCGGTAGTAAACGAAATTGCCTTCTGGATCTCGACTCCGCTTTGGAAAAATATATAACGATGTTGCCGTAAAAAGTGAAAAAGTAAAAGCGGTGTGAAGCGTGTATAATAATTGTGTTATGCCTTGTTCCACGCTCGGCTTTCAGTCCCGTG
>JAQGBJ010002702.1:0-15339 GCA_034698345.1 Sphaeridia pumilis
GCGAGGGTGTTTTTCGACTGTTTGTTGTAACGACGACGCTGTGGGAGACCTCTTAACGATCGTATGTGTATTATCTTCAAAATAATGTATTACTCAATCGTGACGTCCAAGATGGCCATTAAATCAAATCGAACAGCAAATTCAACACTCACTCTAAATCGCATACACATAGTACTCATTCATTTTAATTTCCAACTTCCTTAAAGGTCTTTTTTGACTGGGAGAGTCGAAAAATAATAACATTCCTAACCTTGTCAGTGGGAAATTATTTGAGTACTTGAAAGCCAAGTGCGAAAAGTCAAAAAAAAAAATATAACAAGACACTTACGAAGGTAAAAGGCCTGCTGATTTGTACTCCATTGGACATTCTCGAGCTTTATCACTGCGATATTTTGCCAAAAGGCAATGGCTACGTCTCATCGGATTTGTTCCTCTCATAATCGTTTCGATATGATTCGGATCAAACAAGAATACGAACCGCAGATGCGGTAATATCTCCTCCTTCACAATACTTCCATACTTTTGGTATTTTTGCATCCCCGAAATGTGCAGGCGGTCGATTTGGTACTCACCTGTAAAAATGGCGTTTATACTAACAATTATTTCATCCATGGGTAAGAAACATATTACGTTTCGACTGCTGAAACCGCAGACAACGTTACTACGGATTGCAGATTCATCGAGAAAAATAGGACTTGACATTCCATCTAATATGTAATTAGCATTGTTAAAATCCGTCTGTCTAAACGTTCGAGACAACTTGACCAATAGTGTGGCAAGTACGTCAGCAAGTACGAATTTGCTTTGCCATGCAATTATGCAAACAGTGATCAAAATTGTCATTGTTTTAAATCACCCCTCTGGGAATTTTAAAATGAGATAAGACTCTTGGCAGAAACACAGCGGTGACATAATTCATACTTGGACAATGCTTTCGATACAGTCAATACTTTGAGCATAAACAATTGCGTAACCGCATAACAACCGTGTTTTACGAACTTACCGATATAAGGTAAGTAGCTTGGCAAAGTTCCAAGGATCGGCAGGGAATGTGGGCCCGGCATGGAGTCGAAGGATTTTAAAGGCAGTCGCCTCAGCATCGTCGAGGACGTCGCCATTTGAACCAGGGATCTGCTGAAACTGTACAACAGATTTCATAAGTCAATTTTGGTTATCAAAATCCTTTCAGCCTTGAACAAGTGCATTAACAACTGAGAATGGAGAAACGATTTGGCTAAAATGGAAACGCAGAAGCCGAAAATTACACTATGTATAAAATACTAATAATTCGCATTTTCAAGGCCACCAAATTGTTTGCCTAACGTCGTTAACTGCATCCTTTTGTGCTAAACTTTAAAATCTTTCTTCCATATTCCAGGGCGCTTTCGAATTTGTAGAACGCTAAAGTTACTACAATGTTGCTCCATACGCAAGACACGACTCGTCACTACATAAATGGTTGATGGGTTCCCAAGAGACCTCTCATGAAAAACCAAGGCGATCCGCCAAACTGCCATTAATTGCATAAACAAACAATTTTTGAGCGTAAAAGACAATTAATATCAATGCAGGTTTGTAATCCTTTAGCACGAACTGTAGCAGCAAGACAAATGGCAACTCGGTAAATAAACTTCTGAATCGTTATGTGCATACACAAGATTTCTATTAACGGCGGTCGTGATATCATAAATTTTAGACGCTGTGAGCATCATCTGCATCGCAATTGCAGTTTTGAAACAGTTGGACTCTCAGAACCGGATACGGCAAGTACACCACCAAAAGGACGACGAACAAATTACTATGTAGAACGGCGGTTATGTAACAAATGCAAACTTGACTGAAAGTTCACTAGTCAGTCAAGGTTTTTTCTGCAGGAGCTTCCTCCGTTGGTTATAAAATTAATTAGCAATCTTTTAAAATTCATAGGAGCAATTGCTGGGTCAAAATCAAATAATAAGTTTATCCAAGTAACTCCTGCCCCTTGTGTCGACATATAGCAAAGGGTAAAAAGTGCAGTAAAGCTGACAACATTACCTGTAACAGCTTTTGCTCCAAAAGAAATTCTTCAATCAAACCGATGGTATTTACGCACTGTACCAACTCCAGGGGTTGCAGCTGACTGCGAATAAAGATAATGTTGCTTTCAACTTCAGTGGATTCCAGACTACGAAAACTTTCTTGCAGTTGACATTGGTTGAACTTGAAGAGCTGCAAGACAAGTCATGGAAATTTGAATGGCGAAACTTGTTTCTTGCCTTTGTAGTCTTACTTTTGGGCATTCGGTATTATCTTGGGCGTTCTTCATGTTCATTAGAATACATTGCAATGGCTGGGGGAAATGTGTTTCTCACAGGAAAAGGGATTTTGCCGAATTGACTTTTAAAGTATTCGAAGAAATCTTGAAATATCCCTGCTTGGAAGAATTAAAGCAGTGGTGGTGAGGCTGATGCTATGCTCTAAGATTTTTTTGTCACTCATCATTCCAAGGTTCAAGATGGCGCTGCATACCTGATACATTATGCATCGATACGGATTCATTTGTTCCCTCATGTAGTAAATTGTTTCCTGCTGTGAAGAAATGGGTATTTCGACCTTGTTTATCAGAATGAGAAATTCAAGTAGTTGACTTAATTGGCGGTGAATGTCAACAGCGGACTTGAACTGATCTTTATCGGAGTTGGCAAATTTGCAACGCAAACTGGCACACCAAAGCAAGCTTTTCTTTTTTCAGCATAGCCTCCAACAGCAATCCGAAGCGAGATTTCGGAGTAAATCAAGACTCAAAAGAATATAATTTTTCACTTGATTGCTGCGACTTGAATATCTCGTGTTGATTTCGCACAATTCAACCATTAAAGGCTGATCAGTAAGGTCATGAGCATTTAGAGCCCGTAAGGTAACTTTGGCTCACATATTGATGACATTTGCAAATAACCTGATCAACAGATTATATTGTATCAGAATGCATTAGGGCATTTGAGCTGAAAGAGAAGGTGGAGTAGTTGGACTTAAAGTTCCATAAGAGGTTGAAGCGTCCTTTGGCTTTCAGAGTTAATCATTAAGTAAGTTTTATCTGGAAGTATACACTTTGTTGATCTTGAGGGAATTCGATGAAAGATTGATTTGTGTACTGTCCGCGATTAACGTCTGTTTAAGAAGGTTAGATTTCATCTTGCCCCAATCAAGCTCAAATTACGGTATACGGCAATATTAAATAGCGACCCTGTTGGATCCGATCCGTGGTTGCATTTTGAGATTATTCCTACTGGATAAAATGTTTCTTGATGCAAATATTCTTTATGGACGGCTGCTTCCAGTTTACAAAGAGCAATCAAAACATATGTCTACTACTAGTGCCAAATTTGCTACAAGGGTTAAGTTGAGCAAGAATCTTGTCTGATGATTAAATTATGAAATTGATTATCTCTTTAAAAGAATGACGTCTACAATGTTAAACTACTGGAATACTTGGGGAATCTTCTAAACTTCTAACTCCGAAATCACAAATGATCAATCACCAGCGTTGAGGCAAATAAAACTCGCAACTTTATTGATTGATACATATAGACTAACTACTGATATCTACAGGAGATTACACGTTAAACAAGATTTTTATGCACTTACGTTTTGCGTAAAAGTAAAAATGAAAGGTATGTAACTAGGCAGGCTTTCTCTCCTAATTAAACAGTGGTTTCCTTCAATTCTTGTTAACATTCGATTCAGGACATCAACTGCCCATGAACATGACTAGTTTTTCGGTTTGATTGACTTTTGATATTTTTACAACATTTTTTCTTATAACTATTCACATGATTACAACGACTCTAACTAATCTAACTTGTCGTACTATGGACACGAATGAAAGGAAAAATTCTGGTAGAACTATACTGGCACCAATCAACGGAGTCTCCAGAGAATCTACGAAGATTCGTCAGAACCTGAAACCGGCGGCGGCCTTGGCGACCTCACCGGCGACGGCAGCGGCGAACTCACCGGCGATCTCTGCGGCGGCCTTGGCGACCTCACCGGCGATCTCTGCGGCGAACTCACCGGCGATCTCTGCGGCGACCTCACCGGCGATCTCTGCGGCGACCTCATCGGCGACCTCACCGGCGATCTCTGCGGCGATCTCTGCGGCGACCTCATCGGCGACCTCTGCGGCGACCTCTGCGGCGACCTCTGCGGCGACCTCACTGGCGACCTCTGCGGCGACCTCACCGGCAGCTCTGCGTCGACCTCACCGGCGATCTCTGCGGCGACCTCACCGGCAACCTCACCGACGACTATCTGCTGCGGCAGCGGCGGATTCGACGACGAAGCACGATTCGACGACAGAGAAGGATTCGACGACAAAGCACGTTTCGACTTCTTCTTGGAGGGTACCAATTCCTGATTAAAAAAATTCTGTGCCTCATACTTGAGCATTAATTTTTCGGCTTTTTCTGTCAAGTCTTGCTCGAGAACGGTGCTTGTCAATTTTAAAGCTGCCAGATTTAGGGGCACACGTCTTCTGGCGCACCAGAACCGAACCCATTTCATAATAGCCTTCTTTTGCAAAAGATTTCCTGGACCCGGTGGTGGTGGTGGTGGTGGATTACGACGTTTGCGTTTTGGCTTTGCTGGTGTAACAACTTGATCGTCTTGAGCTTGTGGATCATTGACTTGATTAGATAGGTGATTTCTCGATGGTCCAGCGACAACTGGTCCTCCCGCAAGGTCCGACGGTTGAAGTCTAGCCAATTGATTTCCCGATGGTCCTGGCATAACTGGTCCTTCCGCAAGGTCCGACGGTTGAAGTCTAGCCAATTGATTTCCCGATGGTCCAGCGATAGCTATTTCAGTCCCATTGTCAGTATTTTCCAGTGGATCCTCCTCCTCCGTACCACCGGTCCAATCACCGCCACCAAGGTTGTCATCATAATTGGGCAAGTCAATTCCATGTTCTCGTTCTCCTTCTTCCGCCGCACTCGCTCCAGTTTCGGTTGCTGGCTTCTCAGCTTGTACTTCAACACGACCAACTTCGCTCGTTGAAACGTTAAGTAATGACGTATCTAACGTTAAGTTGTCCGTAGTAGTCGACGTTTCTTCCAGCATGCGGTTCGTTGTCACATTGACGTTGGAATCCTCCCCGTGGTCGGTGACATTTGACTGATCGGCAGCGGTGTCAGTTGCTTCCAACGCCGAAGTATCATGATCGGGTCTCTTGTTGGTGGCGCCTTGGTCTGCAACCAGAGTTGCCTGGAGCGTAGTATGAACGGTCGTAGTTGTGGTAGTAACGGGCTCAACCATTCCTGCTGGCAGATCTGTAGCCGGAGTCACCGTGCTCCTAGAATCATCCGCTGTAGTAGTTACGACGACGGTAGTAGAATCCGTTGCTACCAAATTTTGCCGTTTTCTTTTTGGTGCTGGCGGTCCTTCAGACATTTCCAGGTTGATAGCTCCAGAATATGAATTTGGACCAGCTCGATTGACTTTTGCTTTCAACCCCTCGCACGGATCTGTGATCTGAAAAACACGCAGTTCATTTATACCTAGTTTGTAACTTATCCCATATACATATAATGGCTACAAAATCATTGAAGTTACAGAACTTACATTTTTGATAACGTGTTTCTTTTTATAACTGTCTTCGACAAATGCGTGGTGTGCTAATTGGGGTGTAACCTCTTTACATCTGCAAAGGACGTCATGACATTTAAAACAGTCTCCGCAAAACCATAAGGTTGGAAGCCAGATTTCTGAGTTGTCTCCTGGTTGAATGGAAGTTCTCAAGGCTCTCGAAGCTCGACCGACGATCGTCTTCGTATCCTCACGACTGGAACCCGCCCTTGAAGTTCCTGCAGCAGGACTCTCAGTCTCAACACGGCTCGGTTGATCCACTTTGTCTGCCTAAAATATACCGAAATAAATCGAAATCATTCATCAGCCTGAAAAGCTTGAAATGTGCACTATTATCGGCTTTCCTAAATAAACCTTTCATCTAAAAGCCATTTCAATGTTCCTCTAACAATCAGTGATATAATAACTTCAAAACCTTACCATTGTCAATTTTGCTCTTTCAAATCAAACTCTTCAGAAACTACCGAGACTTTTGGTTCTTCCGATTGGCAGTAAAGGCAACAATCCAATTTTTTTAGATTCGGAATAACTCGTCTTTGAGTAAATTCATTAGTTGAAACAAAAATCAATTAATTAACAATTATCACGGTTTTGCAGTATAAAATTGTTGAAATGTTTTCTTGACGAAAGTCGATCAGCGAATGGGAGATTTTGATGGTTGCTACTTCAAAAGTCACCTCGGATCCGTCTCCAAATGTCAATATTCTTTTGCTTCCAAAGACCAAAACGACATGCCGTGGACCAAAGTACCCCAGTGAGTTCAAAGGCTAAAAACGAAACCTCCATGGGCGTCGTTCGTAAAAATTTGCTCTGTCCAGTATCTCTTCCCTTTATCCGTGTCCAGCCCTGGAGCTGGTCCTGCAGTGGCGATTTTCGGTCCCCCACCCTCTTGCAGTTACAAAACGTTAAACTTTGCAGATATGCTGCTGAAGGGGTTTTGTTTTGACACCGAAACGTTCGATTTTCAACGTGATGAGCAGAGCCAAAGTAAAAAATACTTTCTAAATTTCAAACAATACCATTGCTGCCACTTCGAAACAATAAACACGAGTTGTATATTCTAACATCAATTGCGGACTTGCGGAATATCGTACAAACAGTATATTTTCAGTTTCAGTTATCCACAACGTTCGAAATGCTGGAAGCTGAAGGCTGAGGGGCTGGTTGAAGTGGAAAGGGATCACCATGCTTCGATTTCATGCTACAATTTTATAGATATTCTTGCATTGATGCCAATGCACTTTTGAAATCTACTTTTCATCTGCACATTTCACCATGAGCAAATGAAAAATATTACATCAGGTAAGTGATAAAATAACCGATAGTACTTTATTTTTCGATCATGACACTTCAATCAGATTTGCAATCTCCATAGAGTCAGTTGAGCTAAGAATTGGGATAAGAAAATCTTGTACAGTATTGTTCAGTCACTTGAAAATTAGTTCCTTCATCAACTGCTGCTGTTACTACCGTTGTAGCTTCTATAGTTTGCAAATAGTCCGTATATATCAAAACAACGTAATTCACGTCCCAGCATGAAATGTAAAAAACTAGCGAAAACGTCAATACAAGCAGGGGATCGCTACTGAAATATTCATCTCCGGGTTAAAAACTGACAGTCATTACGAATGAAAGCATGATACAGAAATTAAAACCTGCAATTCACAGATGTCTAGAACTTGATTAAAAAGTTGTATGTATTTACAGAGATGCAAGCAAGACATGTAGCAGGGTTCTGGCCAGGATAGTAAGAGTTTTACTTGGGAACTTCAGTGGCAGGTTCCTCTTCCATAAAGCGCTGTCTGAGTGCATCTATCTCCTCTTCAATAACCGTATCTTGGTCTGGCTTGGTGTTTTTCTGAAATCAGATAAATCGAACCGTCAATTCTCGTTCTTACAATAACTAAAACCTTCTGATCTTGAATATTGATATACACACTTACGTAAACCAAAAAGAAGTAGGCAGCAATGAGGGCGAGAACAGCTAAAACAAGCAACAACTTCATATTTCCGGAGCCTGTCGCAGATTCTACTTCACCGAAAGATTGGTCGCTGAAACTCTTTCCTTTGGCTTTAGCTTCGCTTTCAGCCACGTATTCCTCAAAAGTTCTGGGGCTCTTCGGTGGCGTGTACGTAGAAGAAGAAAATCTCGTTTTTGGCTTCGAAGCAACTTCTTCAGCATCTAAAAGAAAAAAATACCGAGCGTTTGTTATGAGAACAACTGATTTTCGTGAAGTCAGGAACAGCATTTACTTACCAGCAAAAACTTCGGGAGCTGCCTTTTGAGGAGTTTTGGTAACACTTCTGCGACCAACTCCAACCTTCTTTGGGACACTGCTGCTACGGCTTCCATGGCTAGCTCTGGAGGAGTTTCCAATACTTTCACTGCAAAACCAAAGATAATTACTTTACCATTCCCAGAAAATAGTGGTGGAAAATGTGGAATTAGCATTGCTATCATACTCTGAGTCAGATCCATCATCTCCATTATGTTCGCTTGTTCCATTAGTACCATTGGCCAACGGAGTAGTCCCTCGTTGCTGAGGGCTCGACAAAAGGGTGGCTAGTTGCTTCTGATAAAGCTTCCTTGTAGATTCTAGAAAGATGAGAAGGAGAGTTGCACAATTCTTGAACTTTTCGCGCCCAAGTAAAGCTTGATTGTCACTACACTCACCTACAACAGGTCCTATGTCTCGACCCTGAGACTTCAATCGGTCAAAAAGCTCTTCATCCGTGAGAGCCTGTACTTCTCGTAGAGAAGTTTCGAAGTCACTGTGGATGCTGTCATTAATCTGAAACGGACATCACAGCAGTATTTGCTATTAGCGAATTGTCAATCCGCAGGCGATATTCAGATACAAATCAATGTTACTTACGTCTGCCATTATGGACGAATGTAACTGGTTGAGTTCCTGTGGTGGAGAAAAAGCAAATGATTAATTTCATGATGATTACCCGGTTACAATTTCACGGACCTACGACCTATAGCATAATTAGCGCAGATGTTTGTGACCAAATGACTCGAAATTATCTATTTTCCTTACCTCTTTGAAAGAAATCAAGATGTTTTCAAACTGACTATTGTCGGATATACAACACCGGTTCACCTGCGAAGCAAAAATTACACCGGTATTATGACCACGTATTTAAACTGAACTCACCATGGAAATGGCGCGATAGAAAGTCTACGAATTCTACAATGAACTTTTGAGGAAGTCCAAATGAAATGCTTTGCTTACGTACATTTATCAACAAATATGCAGAATGTTAATTAATGATTGCAAATTCGCGATGCCGGAATGTGAGAAGAAATGGGCGCAATTCCGTATCCTCTCCAGCAGTTCCACTGCAATCAAAAATGTCCAGCTACTGCTTGCATTCTACACAATGACGGATGCAACATTTCATGCCACCCTGCCCAGACGGCTCAGAGCTCCTTGGTACGCGGGGTAATTGATTTTCTTGCATCGGCACGTTTGTCGTTTGTTTAGGCTTGCAGCACGTGGTGATGTTTACACTCCAATTTCTCTCAACAAAAATACACGGAACGAACAGCGGTGTGGAATCGCTAAGACAAACATAGTTTTGGTTTCAGATTGTTGACTTGTTTGATTGACCGCTTCCTTCGATTTTGACTGGATAATTTTATAGTGTAAGAGTGGCCCTGTAAAAATTGGCTTTGGAATCCAGCAGCGGTCCAACTTCCATCAGAAATGCCGGACGAAAACCAAACAGTTCCTCATTCTGACAGCAGAATCTTCGAGGGTTACAGGATCCTCGGCAATGTCAGCAATCATGTACCTTGTTTGACACGGTACATTCATCGAAGGCGGAAGAATTTTATCGTAACTTGTATAGGGAAATCTTTCAATACCTATGCTGTAAGTTTCCTTGCTTCATAACTCTCTTGTGTTTTTAATTTTACGTGAGCTCAGATTGTAATTTTGACGAAAATATCTTTCATTTTTAGTCCCAGCAACTGCAGTTGATTAGCGTTGGTGGTACCCATGAAAAGGATATCACCTGTATGGCTGTCGACACGTATCATGTGTATACCGCTTCAGATGGAATCATTTATGCGTGGAGAAGAGGAACTGAGGTAAATTTGCCCTTCAATGGAATGTATTTTATGTATAAAGCATTGCACTAGTCGTTGATGCAAGTTAATTGAATTTTCTGTGGAATTAAGCTAAAACATACGTATGGGTCAAAAGGAACGGATATCGTGTCAATACTCCCATTTGGACCTACGATCTTGGGACTTGATGCGAAGGGTATTCTGCGAATTTACGACATAATCTCCGAAGGTATGAAAATAAGCATTATGAACTTTTATCATGAAGTTCTGAGACTTACTATGAACCATCTTCTCTAGAGAAATCCTTGGAACTTGAGTTGCAAAAGGATGCTCATATTGTCATGCACCCAGCAACGTATCTCAATAAAATCCTCGTTGGCTTCAAAAAGGGCAGAATGCAGTTGTGGAATATACATACGGGTGATCTTGTTCACACTTTCGAAGGATTTGGTACAATGATCAATGCTATTGTGCAGGTACTGTGGAAATAAAAAGTTTCATGGAAATTTAATGCACTTCTGAACTAAATGTATTCTGCTTTACATATAGGCTCCAGCAGTGGACGTGGTTGCTATATCTCTTCCGCAGCAGAAGTCGATCGCCTTGCATAATCTAAAGTTGGATCACACGTTGTTCTTCTTGAAGTCTGATGAAAGTATCACCTCAATGAATTTTAGAACGGATAACGTACCAGTTCTAATTGGTGGCACAGCAAACGGCACTTTGATTATGTGGGATCTGGAAAGTACGTTGAACTCAATTGATATACGTAGATATGATACATTTGGCTGATTATGAATATTTGTATTTTCGTTTACAGAAAGAGAAATAACCGGGCAAGTAGAGAGGGCCCATCATAAGGCAGTTGCAAGCATACAAACCTTCCCTCAGGAGCCTTTGTTCGTTACTTCTTCTGAAGATAATTCTATCAGAGTAAGCAGTTGCCAGTAGAACTACTAACTTTTGTTTTGATATCATATTGTAATTCATTCTATGCAGGTGTGGATATTTGACATGCCAGATGGGAGCTTCCGACTTTACAACAGCAGAGAAGGGCATTACAAATCTCCACAGAAGATTAGGTTCCATGGACCGAACGGATTTCACATACTTAGTGCTGGCACAGACTCAAAATTTCTCATGTTCCACATATACAATGAAACTTACAATCGGTCGCTCGGTAAAATTGATCTTACAAGTAGTAAATCAAAGATGACGAAAGATTTTAACCGCATTGACGAGAAGTACATTCCTAGCATAACCGATTTTACTGGAGGTGAGCTGATTTTATGCTTCAAAAACATGTTGAAACGTCACACTAATCTGTTTTTGTACTGTAGAGTCCGTGGCTGACCTAAGCCATCACAGCGACATAGCGGCCTGTCATGAGAATCAAGCAGCAGTGTCCACATGGTCCTTCAACAATACTAGCCGTGGTGATAAAGTGTTGCTTCTTAACAAATACAAGAAATGCCCTAGGATTGATGTTTCTGCAACAGTAAGTAGTAGAGCATGAAGTATGTGTAGCTGAATTATGTAATTCGAAAAATTTATGTTGGTGGTTTGTTGTAGTGCATCTATCTGACGTCCTGTGGGCAATTTGCTGTTATTGGGTATGATGATGGAACCGTAGAACGATTCAACATGCAATCCGGTCTTCATAGGAAAAGTTATGGGGACCCCGCGCATAAGTAATTGATTTCTATAATTTTTTAAGCTGTCTAAATTGGCTTTGACACTAATATCTCTGTTTTGTTCAGGAATTCTGTAAGAGGAGTATCGGTTGATCGTGTTAGTTCGATCGTCACTACTGGTGGTTCTGATAGCTTTGTGAGAACTTGGAACTTCTCCACTGGAGAGCAGCTCGGTAAAATAAGCCTGCAAGCGGGAGTATCATTCATGTTCACCCACAAAGTCACGTATGTTCACTAGCGAACCTTGTAATTATATCACAATCGCTACCATATTCCTGATATCTGAATGTGGCTTACAGGGGAATGATCGGTGCTGGATTAGATGACAATTCCGTTGTCTGTATAGACGTTCACAGGCCAAATGTAATTCGTCGATTTACTGATATTGGAGGAACTTTGATGTGCGGATGTTTTTCTCCTGATGCGAGACATGTCACAGTAGCTACGGCTGACTGCGTTGTGCGGACATGGGACATACCAACAGCGAGGTTAATAACTGTTTTATTATCCGAACTTACTAACAAGAGTTCATACAATTGTGCCCTACTCAAGCCCTTAAATGGTTTTTGTAGCATGGTCGACGCATTCCGTCTAGATGCCATTGTTAAATCAATGGAATACTCACCGAACGGAGAATATCTGGCCACTGCTGTACATAATAATGTTGGAATCGCTTTATGGTTGAACAAAACTTTATTTGCGCATATATCGTTGATGCCTCTTCCTGGAGACTACGAACCACCTTTGCTGACTGTACCGAAACCAGAGCCAGGTAAGCTGAATCTAAATTGGCTCAACAGTTTATCCATTTTACATAATGTTAACGAGTACGTGGTGCTTTTGCAGAGGAGATGGAGACAGACGAAGATATGGACTCACTTCAAGAGTATGCTTCGCCTGATCAATTGAATGAGGAGTTGATAACATTAAGTCTTCTACCAGAATCGAGATGGAAGAACTTACTGAAGCTTGATGCTATCAAGGTTAGTGGAATGATATATGAAGCTTCAGGTGCTAAAAGTCTTCACAGTGTTAATGAACTTTGTTATTTTTAGGCTAGAAACAGGCCGAAGGAAGCCCCTAAAAACTATGAAGCTCCGTTTTTCCTTTCAGCCTTGATGGCAGGAAGCGCTGAGACTGGGTTGATTCCTTTGGAATCTGTAGCAGAACCGGATAAACCGGCCTCGAGGATGCTGAAAAACACCGCGCTTCAGTCAAACTTTCTCGCTACCCTAAAGAACGACACAGATATCAAGAGTAAAGGTACGATATGCGGCTAGCTGTAAAATAGCCTGGCATTCTTTTATAGAGATTTTGTTTTGTTGCAGCTGACTCCATAATGAAGATTTTGGCCGAAATGAATCCCACTAACGTAGATTTAGAATTTCGATCTTTGTACAGTGAAGGATCGTCTACAGACAACCTCAGAACATTCATGGAATGTCTAGTGGAAGTTTTTCAGTCTAATCGGTATTACGAGGCTGCACAAGCTTACCTAGCTTTACTCTTGAAAGTGAGTGAATAATTTGGGAATTTTGTACATACTATGTACATAGCTCATGACATTCTAAATCGTCTATATTATTTCTAGACCCATGGGGAGTTCCTGCGAGATGAAAATGAATTCAGGCCTTTGCTGAAGAGCTTCAGTTCGATTTTGGATAAGCGTGACTCCACGCTACAAGAGGATGTAAACTCTATATTGGCATTCTCAAATTATATCAAATCTACACTGTTTTTGTAATATTTCAACAATAAAAAATATGAATTTGAATAGGAACACTCACTTATGAAGGGTCATGAAAATTGGGTTGAATACATACAGTATATACTTGTTGCAGTCCGCTCTTTACAACAGATGTACACTTCTTGATTAATCCGAATGAAAATAGCATCAAGAACGTTGGTCATGCGAGATGCGCAAAATCGTCCTCTTTATCTGGAAGTCTGGAAGTCACCTATTCAGGGAAGACGGTTCTTCTCGATCAAATGAATGGTAGATGGCGCTGTATGTTCCTGTTGCGAGCCGTACATAGGGATTGTATGCACATAATTTCGGCTAATTTTGATTGAAATTATGATGTGAAATGTCGAATATTTAGTTTGTTCCGGAACTTGAACCGCGAGCGAATGTTTGAGAGTGTAATGGTGCCCTCAGGTTTCATAAATCTCGTTTAATTTAACGGCATGATACTCCTCACACCTTGGGTTCCATTGCACGCTAACAAGTTTTAATGTATGCGACTTAACTCAAAGCGCCAAACATCGTTGTCATAAAAGCTTAAGAATATCTTTGGGTAAACAAACAAATGAAGATTGTGATAAATGGGTAAAAGCATGTCTAGCAAAATAACACATAAATGTATTTATGCCCACATTAACGTACCAGCGGCATCCCACTTTAAGGTCTGTACATTACATACATGTTACATATAATTTGGAAGGTGACTCTTAGCTTCTGACAAGGTTTGCCGAGAAGGTTAGATACCCTTGACTTATCTAGCTTTGGTTAGTAGCGATTTGGACAAGAGCTAATACCCGTTCACCTCAAATCTATTTTTCCAAAGTAATATTTGGGAATTTACACGTAAGCTACGAACGCTAGTGACTGCCCTTGAGTGCTTAACACATCTATTGGATAAGCATGTTGTTAAACATTGTATTTGGTTTGATATGATGTTATAGTATGCCTATGACCCTATAATATCATTCTACAAAATAGCTTGAAAGTAAGTAGATTGGTTGATGATGAATGCTACATTGTTAGATAGATTCTAGAAAATTTGGTTGAGCTACGATGACCCTGTATGTACACGTCTCTAGTTGCCGAATTACCCCTCGTGCATCGACAATCAAATTGTGCCTCTCAGTAGCAGTAATTAACAACATTCAGTACCATGTAAGTGTTATTCCAGTGACTTTTGGATCCACCCCTCGAATAATTTTCTAAAGTCGCTGTCTCAACGAGAGAATTACTTAAGCTACAAGTATGATTAACTTGTTATAGCACATCCTTAATATAACAATAATATGACCACATTATCTGGGATTGTGGCGGGTTAATATGATTAGAGCGCAGTCGGTGGCGACCAGTCATAGTGGAGCGGTGCTGGATTATCATGGAGAAGCGGCATGTGGTGTGGCCGAGGTGGCAAATGCTGAGGATGTTGGTGAAGGTGGGGCGGGTGCGGTTGGTGGGGCGGTGGCGGGCACAAAGAGGCCCTCATAATGTCGTCTGCTGTCGTGCAATGAGGTCTGGGTCCCGGTTCGGGTGTGTATTTGAATTTGAGTCCGGTGGCGTAAATGATGCCGTCGCTTCGAACGAGAGATACGGGAACTTGAGTTGGTTGGCGAACCCAGAGCCATTCGTCTCTGAATGCAGAAATGTCCGGGACTACACACAACATACTTTCTTGACACCGGAACATGGTTTCGGCTTCTACATCGCCAAACCACACGCGTAAATTCGGAGTAAAGTTTTCTCCAGTGAGCTCGATCATGGCTACGTCTCCTCCGCCGTTGAGCTGGAAATTAGAAATACAAAACATTCAGTTCTATACTTTGAGTACTGGACAAGCTGTTGTTAATAGTTTAAAGTGCTTTTAGGCGTTAACATGGTGGGCAAGGCTGGTCGACAGTCTCTTATATTTCCATTTTATTTAGAGACCAGTAGGTCAAACTTTTGTTGAATGTAACAGGGGGGATATGCGAGAAGATTTTCGGGAAAGTTCACAGGAGAAGAAATGCCTTTTTGACAGGTGGATAAATTCACCAAGTTTTGTCTGTATTATCGGCTATCGTTCACAGAATATGTGATGTTGGAAAAGCAGAGCAACTTACGTGGAGACTATGGACGACGGGGACGGGCGTAATCGGACTTGCGACAGGTCCCATGCCTTCGAAGAACTGGTACTCGGCCTTGTCAGTACTGATAATTGTCCAGGATGC
>JAQGBJ010002703.1:0-15338 GCA_034698345.1 Sphaeridia pumilis
GCACGATTCTCCCAATGTTCTCTTGATTGTCGCTGATATATTTAGGATGCTTTTCGATATTTTAGTTGACGTCAATCAATAGAGACTCGTGCCAGGCGTTTGATACACAAAGTGTTATGCAAGTGTGAGAATCTAATGAAAGTTTTTGGCAAGTAATTATAAGGCAATTGTTGGCAACGGTATACAGTAAAAACTTCGGTGGCGGCGGCAGCCGCTCATAAACTAATGGTCTGCCGCAACCAAAAGGACCTAATCAGATACCTCACAACCAACGTGAGATTGAACTCTGACTTTTTAACAGCTTTCAATTAAAGGCCGTGGTGTTTCTGCAATATTCGATGCACCAGTTTTTTAGTAGTTTGAACAGAGGCAAGGTTGCAGTTTCATTGCATGTGAGCTTTTAGGTTTTTGCCAATTTAAACACATGTATAGAACAGTCATATTTTGTTGTCTATCAGAATTTGAGAAGAGACGGAGACTTCATTGAACAAGTCGCAATATTTTCAAGTGTAAGTGTGAAATTACGAGCCTGTCTGACTTGAGGTCTTGTATAAGTTGACGTTTGTGGTCATTTTTCAGTTGGTGTCACTCTTGTTTTCCTTAAAGGTTACAAGGAGCATGTTCAACTTTTTTCTTGGAATCAAACGTGATTATGATACACATAGAGGCCTTCGTGAGTCATAATTACGCTTCTTGAGTTGTTGATATATTTTTGCTTGAGTCTGAGGGAGCTTCAAAGTAGTTAATGGACTTGAAAAACGCTGGCAGGCGAAACATCGAAGATGATCAAGTCTTTACGTATAGAATCAATGTCAAAAGTCCTTGCGCTGTATTCTATTTCGGATTAAAAAAACATTTCTCCGGCTTCGAACGTTTTCAAATATTCAATACCAATCAATTGGTCAGCCGAAGTCTTTGGCGCCATTTTTAATTTACGACGCACGCGCCTTGCGCTGCGGTCAAAGCAGCTTCCGGTCCTACCGAAATTGCTGAATTTCACTCATTAGTTGCGTAACGTATATATTTATACATAATTAACACCGTCAACAATGCGTACAAAAGGCTATGAGATCCCCACGATACAAAAATCCATTCTTTAAATTCGTCGAAAGAACCAAGGTCGTCGTCGTATTTCGCGTCCGGAATGGCCAAAAACCGTTAATTGAAGCGTACCTAACGTCTTAACCACCAAAACAAATGTCCCTTAATGAAGATAAGTATACGGCAATTGCTGTTGATTAAAAGACATTTACTGCTCTTGACCCAATGAAAAGCCCAGCTAATCCGGCATTTAAAACAAACAAAAGGCAAAACGGAAAAGCGCTTTACACTTGTTGAACCAGGGGCAAGGCCAAGAGGGACCGCTGAAGCGCGACATTGTTTGTTTTACAACAATTTACTTACTTTTAAATTGCCTGTATCCATCAGATTGTAATAATCATATGTCCTTCTCGTGCGTAGCCAATACACATAAAACTGTCAAAAAAACAGCGGTCCTTTTTGCTTCATTGCGTAATGACTTTTCAGTTTATATATTTTACAAAATGTCTTTGTCGACCGTCACACCTGTCTTGCATATGTATCTACGTATAAGGGCCGAGATTACTGAAAATTCAATTGTCTTAAATGGCCCTCATCCTTGGTGGCACAGGGAACGATAGTACTAATTCTTGTTGAATTCCATGTAATTCAACTTTGGCCACATTTCCTATATATACAGTAAATGCGGATTAGTGAATTTGCAGAATTTGCCGCAGCATGAAATGCTATCATACTGATTGTTTCTGTCTGTCGATCCATTGAGCGGAATAACAATTCGTCAATGGGTTAATTACTCCTACGGATTTTTCATGAACTTGAAACACAAGCTGTCGAACATTTTATTCTGCGATTCCTTTTCCGAATCACCAGAGCGTAAAGGTAAATTCTAAACCAAGTGTAAAAGCATATGTACAGAATATGCAAGCCGGCCATTGTTTATTGTTCAAAAGCTCCAACCAGCCAAGAGACGACAAAAATTATATATGAATTTTGTGGATACCATTAATAAATTACCTTGGTAGCATCAACACCTTTCTGAAAAATAATGCCTCAGAAGTTAATCTTCAAAGTTGCGTAATTAACAACAGGAGCGCGTTGAGGTGTTAAAGCAAAGCTTCTGTGTGGGGTGCCATCTTAAAATCCTGACAAACTGACATTCATTATACACGTTTGCTTTTTAAATTGCAAAGTTTGTCGTCAACTTTAACAAGAGGATGGCAAAAATGAGTTATTGTATAAAGCTGTCGTTGTTGGGTAATTGGCAAGCCCATATCTTTGTGTGTTTACATGGAAAATGTCTCCTAAGGATGGTCAAGAATTCTGCTAAGATTCAATTAATTCTAAAAAATTATCAAACTGTTTTACGTCTTTACGTGTCATCTAATAGTACAGTAAGCTAAAGCGCAGGATGATGAGTTAATTGAACATTTGATTTACTGCATAGCCTATACCTACCTGTTCAGATAATGTATATTATATTTTATAACGCTTGGATCCACAATTTGAACTTGTTGTCTTATCTTCAACTGTGGCGACATCACGGCTACCAAAATGTCGCTCGCATTGGACACTTAAGCGCAGGTAAATTACAACTTCTTCTTTAATTGCTCTTATGCCTTCCCAATTCCCAATGACCGTACACACACACAAAGAGAAACAAACACACGCACTGCCGCAATTAAAAGTATGTCAATGTAAGTGACATCCTGTAATCAAAGGGCGCCTACTCGCAACTAAACCAGTTCTTCTAACGCTTCAAATCACCAAAAAAGTCAATCTTTAAAATTTTCCTAGATTGCCAAATCCTTTTATTGCGAGGAATCGATTCAGTCAGTTATCACAGTATTTTAATGGATTTTTATAGCTTTGGCAATAACCAAAAAACTGGATTAAAATATTATGACGTTTTTCACAGCCTTTATATAATTGCAGGGCGTGGGAAAAATTTCGTCTATAAACTTGAGACACTTGAAAGAACTATACTGTTCAATTTTAATAAAAGCGCAATGTTTAATAATTACTTGTGCTAATTTCATGTCAACTCCCTTCGCAACCCTTTTGATGACAGTTGCATACAAGTTTGCTAATATCTGCAACAGTAGCACCAACAACTTTGACACGATTCACATGCTTGTGAAAATGGATCAAATGGCGCCTCAAAGTGTCAATAAATAGCCACGCCTTCCATGATGAACAATTCAAGAAACTATAACTAACCAAGCTCTGGGTTTAATTCAAGACCAAGAATTAATTTTACAAAATTTCTACAGAATCGTGCTGGACGTCAAGGGCTTCTAGGCCATTCCTTCAATTACATCTTCCAATTACGTCTTCATTCAAACAATTCAAAGGGACATCAGCAGGTGTGTATATATATTCATGGGCCGCGGCCATTCTTAAACGGGAATTGGACGAGACGACCTTAAACCTTGACTGACTGTGAGACTTGAGATGTATTATTGTTATGACCGCCGTAACATGACATGTTATGGGGGAGGATTAACGATTTAACACAGAAATTTTAACGATAATACGCTGCAAGCGCAGCTGATTTAATAATGTTTTCATCCCAAGACGTGATTGCACCTCACGCATACTATACATGAACGTGAAGAAATGTGCTCCATATAAAATTGATTGTTGTTGCACGCACAGGACAACGTTAAATCCCTGCCGTTACACCTGTGCACAATCCGTATGTATGCACATGTTCATTATATGATTCAAAGCTCTTGAAAGCAAAAGTCTTGGGAAAAAACGGCACCGTATTCACTCCTCAACTAATTACGTAATTATTATTAAGGGTAAAAATTTCACAAGGGCCCTTGTTGTTCTTGGACGACGGTCAGCTTGTTGTAAAAACGTATAATATAAACTGTCGGCAAGCTTTATACTGCTTTGTTTTTCGCAAAAATCGTGACATATCTTCAGCTGCAGTCGTTGCAGTTGAAGCCAATCTTAACATCAAAGCGTCAAGGCCCTTAAGGCATCTCATGTGTTTTTGTCGCCAGAAGATCAAGCGTCAATTAGTATATATAAAGCTTGGTTGGGCGAAAACATTTCAAAAGATTTTTTTAGATAATGCAGCGAAAGAACGGTAATTTGCAAAATTTTTGCAATAATCGATCACTATTCTTGGGAGACTCAACTGATGATGCGCAACCTCGCAATTATGCGATTGCTGTGTATTAAAGGGTCTTAAGTATAGGTTTTGCCATTTTGCCTCTGATCTTGACTCAGATACCGAGATTGAATATGCCATTTTCATAAGAAATTGCACTATTGTGTGAGAAAAAACGTAGATGAAGATCAGCGTATGTGTACACATGCTAAAAGCTTTGGCGGCAATAACAATGACCAGCGAAGACCACGTGGTGGCTACTCATACGTGTAAACATCAGGCGATTCTTGATTCAACAAAACGCACACTAGCTTATATGGGACCCTTACAAGGTGAGGAGGAGATTGTTGAGCATTATTGCACAAAAATCCTGTGTGAATTGTTCTTTTTCCCTAACTAAGCGCTGCAGCAGCAGCAGCGAGCCCTTGTGTTTATGTTCAAGGCTTGGGTATTGCCGGCGCTGCGAATTTGACGCTTGAGGTACTTGTGTCCTGTGTGAGCGCGAGTGCGCGAGCCGTAACAGGTGAAGACCGGACGGACACTTGGTATAAATACGCCAGCCGACCCGCCAAAAGTCATCAGTCGCTTACAGCAGTTCAGTGCTTAACAACAAGTAAATATTCTTGCAAATAGTTCCAACTTTGGAAATTTTTGTGTTTCAACATGAAATCCGCCGTCGTTATCGCTCTCAGCGCCCTCTTGGCCGTTGCCATCGCTGGTCATGTTGACTACGGATATGGACACCATGGACACGCCTACGGCCATCATGGACACGCTTACGGTCACGGCCACGCTTATGGTCATGGACACCACGCTCATGCTGTAGCCGTCGTCCCAGTCAAGGTAAGTCCTTCTTCTTGAAGCTTCCTTCAAGTGTCCAGGAATCTGCTGAAGATCTGGAATCTCTGGTTTTAAAAGGCCTAATATTAATCATGTTTTCAATTGGGTTCTTCTCCAGGTCCCAGTTGCCCACAGCTACCACCATGAGCACAGAACCTACCACCCAATCGTCCCAGTTGTCAAGCACGTCCCAGTCATCAAGACTGTCCCAGTTGTCAAGTACGTCGCTACCCCAGTCGTTGCCCACGCTCCAGTCCACTATGCTCACCACGGACACTATGCCCATCACGGACACGGACACGGACACGCCTACGGTCATGGACACGCTTACGGACACCACTATTAAAAAGTCCATGATATAGCAGTGATTGAAGCCAACAAGTCTCTCAACAACAATCTCAAATTGGACATCAAGTCACCCAGATGAAACACTATTATTTATCTCTCAACTATTTTTGTACTTTTTGTACCAACCTGCTTTTGTACTCTGAAATCCAGCATGAAAATGTACTAACAACTATGAGGCAAAATTAAAAGATCCAACATGCCCTAAACTTGTCTTAAGAAGGATGAGCTTCAAACTGTAAGTAGTTGAACGACAAGAGATTATTTCAAACCGCGATACAACTATGAGATTTATTGCGAGCCAGACAGTCTCATTACATCAACTAGTTATAAATTTCTAAGATTAATACATCAAGATCTTAGGTCGGCAAGTACGCGAACTGAATGCTGCGAATAAAGCAAGAACATACATAGATAATCTACGAAACTGTTGAGGGTACCACGTCTTCATAACGTCTACTAATTATTGAACATTGGCTTGCAGAAGTTGGAACACGGCAGACTTTACAACTTAAGGCTTTTAACAACAGTATGACAACTTTCCGTGGAAAAACTAAAGTACATACGGACTTGTGACAGAAACAATAGTTGCTTGGACGTGTTAAATGAAGACTCAACGTATTTCTTCAACTCTCGACCCTAGTCGAACACTAGAAACATCGGTATCAGATAAAAATATACATTTCAACGAAAACTGTTAGTCTCTGAATATTTTGTGCTAGGACAACATCATCCTGCATCACTACTACATGTAATATAACATTGCTACTCAAGTTAGGCAGTAGTTACAGATTTTTTCACATATTTAGCAATAAATAACACATGTAACATTTCTCTCAGCTCTACAGAGATACAAGAGGAATCGAGCCGTAAAAGTGATAGACAAGAGAGCGGCTCTTGTATGTCTAAACACTGTTTGTCATAATAATTGTTATTCAGCCATTGTCACATCGCTAGCGTCAACAGCAGGGACTGCTCCAGCAGCAAGGGCTTCCTGGGAGGCTTTTGCTTGAGCCATGTATTCGTCTAGCTGCTTGTCGAGGTACCCACGGGTTTTCGCCATGTACTATGGAAAATCAAGTAGTTTGTCAACTATACTGTAATTTGTTAATGAATTATCATGAAAAGTCTGATAGAGTCATGCCATCACTTACAGAATCCAATTCGTTGTCCAGTTCGTCCTTGTCAACTGGCTTTGCTTCTTTGCCTCTAGCAGCACCTCGGCCAGCACCACGACCACGAGCGCCTCCACGACCTCTAGTTCCACCCCCACCTCGGCCACCAGTAACTACTCCGCGACCTCTTCCGCTAGAACAGTGAAGAGAACATCCAATAAAGGCTACCTTCACTATGTGTTTGATTCAACTTCTCAAGAAAAAATAACTCACCTAGCTCGCATCGCAACTCCCGCTCCTCTGCCCCTCACTGCTAGAACCTTTACATTTCCTGTTCCTCTTGGTCTCATCGGGCTTCCACGTCTTCCAATTCCCCCTGGACTTCTCTGTATTTGCCTCAAACCGCCACCACGACCTATAACACAAGAATCAATCAAATTATCTCAAGTAAACACCAACTTTTTTCATTATTCAATCAGTTATTTCGCTTACCACCTTGAGGTCCTCCTCTGCCACCACGACCACGACCTCGACTTAAGCCCAATCTTGCTTGTACAGGAACTCGGAATCTTTGCTGCAGAACAGATAACATTCAGTCACAAACCAACTCATTATGCACATTCCTTAATTACTACGATTATGAAGTCCATGCAAATCATTGCAAGCTAATACATTCCTTATCAGTGCAAATGCCACTGTACACAAGCAACGTATTCAAGGTGCTACTTTTGAGCATTCACTTACTGCGGCAGGACTAGCTAATGCAGCTCTAGAATTTCTAGCCAATGCTAAAGCCAAGCGACGATTCATCAACGATGAAGCTCCGCCAACATGTCCTTGTTGAACAGCAGGGCTCTGTCTTTGCATTCCGTATCCTTCACTCGCATAGGCAGCTTTTGTTTGTTCCAAGATGGCAAACCTGGACAGGCAAAAACATCATTAAAACCACATTTCGTAATAATTTTTCATGACGTGTTCAACTTATTATTCCCATTAAAGTATGATTCCCTTCATCCCTCACCTTTTGCTCAAAGGAATTCCAGTTGTGATGGTTGTGACCGGCATTCCCATCGAGGACGGCATGCGGCTCATTCTGGGGTCTCTGTACGAACCGTAGTCCATGATGACTGTCTTCACAAGAGTCACATTAACATTAGAAACCAAATTTTTTTAACCAAAATAAAATCATCAAGGTCTATCTATCCGCTTACCTTTTTCTACTTTCGAATTTACTATCGTCTACAACTACTGGTTACTCAGTCAGATCCAACAATGTTACAAGCTCGTAAGAACGAATTCGTCCTCAAGAAGACTCGACCTGAAAAAATACGGACATGGAAGTTCTTAGAATCCAATGTTGAATGCTATTTTCATTCTTCCGAGTAAGAGAAACAATGACACTACTATGTATGTACTTTTGACAAGACAATCGTCATGCTGTTAGCAGTAGCAATCATGCAATTCAAAGCTTAATCCTACGAATCGATTGATGAATCGGAACAGTGAGCTTACCGTTTAAAAACTAAACTAAACCTCAACCGGCGTACAATTAACTTCAACAACTTCTGTTGCTGCCAAGTCTGCTGTTCTTTGATGAATACTGATTTCCCCCTCAAAATGCGTATCAAATTCCAACTTTAAATGCGATGTCTTTGTTTCAGCAATTCAAGAAAATGCCACCCACAAGAAATTCTACCCGCCGTTGCAGCTTTGTTATCGTTCTCTTTTGCAGGCTTTGAGCGAATGAGAAATGTTTGACGATCACAGGCGCTCTGTACAACATGAACTTGAACTTGCCGCGGTCTTCCTGAGAGTACTAACTTCACGGAGAGATGGCGCCACGCGCATTGTTTACATTCCACTCTTCTGCTAACGTTTCAAAAGGATGTGTGAGTGACTTTAATTTTGCTTGATTCCACAAATTCCATTCGAAACTCAACATTGTCAAAATTCCAGGTTATAATTTATTTAATTCGCTTCATCGTAGTACAAAATAATAATCAGGTAAAGGTCATAATCAATTTTCTTATTGTCCTTTACAGAATTCGAGACACTTCTCCTTGGTCACAAAGTTGTTCAAAGTTCCATCACATCCTCCAAAATGGAATTCAACGCAGTCCTTTTTCTTCGAGTCCCACATGTACCTGGTCATCATGGCACGACAAGTTCCCCTTTTTGGCGTTTGGGCACAAATGTGTTGAGCTGATTCTACATTAAAAAAAACACAAAGATACTTGCCGTTAACTAACATTATAAAATTTGAAACCCCAAGCCGGCTTTGAAACATGCAAGCCTCTACTTACATTTTTGTACTTTTTACAGTTTTAGACGTCACTATCCAAGCTACGCACCTGTAACAACAGCAGCTCCTTCATCCTCAACAGTCTTGTCGGCCGGAAGACCAGAAACTGAGCCAACAGCATCAGCACTTCGCTTAGTAACTTTGACGATCGACTTGGAACTAGAACTGGAGCTACTGGAAGAGCTGGAGGAAGAAACCAAGGATTGACCGTTCAAAGACTTGGGCGAAGCCCCACCAACATCACTGGATCGTGGGCATTGGCAGGTCTTGCATCCAAATGTACTTCTTTCCTGAACGACAACGCATTTCGTTGGGCATCCCTTGAACTTTGGGCAGTCGAATCTCTTGGTTTTTGCAGCGACGATTGAGGCAGCGGTTGTAGATGGAGCTGAGGTGGTAGTAGTGGAGGTGCTAGATGGAACTGCAGTTGTCGAAGAAGTGGAACTTTCCTCAGTGGTAAATTCGACACCAGCTGGCGGCAAAAGCGTCGTAACTCCAAGGACGACATCGTCCGAAGACGCAGCAAAGCTGTTATCTTCCTGAACTTCCATGATGGCAGCCAAAGTTTCGTTGCTGACAGTATTGGGCAGAGTCACATTGGGGTTCATGCACTTGGTCTCACATTGCTCTTCCGACTCGAACCTATTGGCGTTTCCGCCACAGCCGGACCAGAGGAAAGCTTCGCAGGAATGAGTGGCGACATTAAAGAACCAGCCATCAATTGCAGCCCTGCAGGGTCCTACAGATTTCTCGAGGAAGCAATTGTTCGTATCGAATTCTTTCGCTTCGTCAGACTCCTTTTGTGGTGGTGGAAGGGCAGTATTGGACTCGCTTTCATCCCCAGATCTCGCTTCAACTGTTGGTTGACAAAGATCAAAAATCAATATTATATTAATACATGGTTGATATCACTCCCGTTTGCTTCCTCGTCCTTTTTCAACCTTGCCCCCAACATAATAATATTATAACAAGGCAATTCAGCCTCCTATTCTACTACATATTTGCCAGCAACCAGCTGTCAAGAGCCAAAGAAATAAATATATTTTTTACGTGCTCAACAATACAAGAATCGGTGCTGGTTAGTACACATTTTCTTTCAAAAACATGCAACACGTTCTTGTTATCGTTTCCCTGTTCCTGAATCACAGTCCTCCTCCTGATCTTGTATTAAACAAACGGAGTGGAATAAAGGACCACAGAATGAAATTGGTCCAAAAAATCTGTTTGATCCCGAGAATATATATTATATTATATGCATCATGCGCTTTTGTCCAAAAGTAACAAGAATTTACGACAAAACAAAACTCTCTTGCTTTCACCTACACTACAGAATCCCGTCCCTCGCGTCTCATTATTGCTTTCATTAGGAATTATTGCTTCACGAACTGTGTTGATTTGGAGAAGTGGAGTCTTGGTCCTTTTCTTGTCTTGTAGTTTAGTTGACGTAGTAGTTGTTGACGACATAAAAGAACAAGACGTAACTAAAATTTCTTTCTTCCACAAGAGAAAAAGAGTAATTTCCCACTGCTGTTACCCGTATTCAGTCAAACTTGTTTCTCCATGTGTTTCTTTTTTATTCTCGACAACATCTTAAGACACTTTTCTTTCTCTTCGGCAATCAGGCGAGCTCTGCATGTACCTCATAAGGAACAAGCCTGTGGTCCTTGGGGTGATTTTTCAAACCTGGGCTTCTTGGGCTTTTCTACACCACTTGACATGTGTCACTTGAATGGACATTGATTCCTAACCCATTGAGTTGAGAAGATCAAGTAAAAATCGATTCAAAACATTGTATACAGTACCTTGTGCAATTGCCTTTGAACAACACTGTTTGTTAACTCACTGTTGTGGTGGTTAACTGGTTCATCAAGGAACATACATAGTCAGAATTTTACTTGAATTTTGCAGCAAAAGTTTAGTTCTAAATTCATGTAGTTTGGGCCGGGCTTTAGATTTTGTGGAAGCATCTGGTAAAATTGTAGAGCGCTTCCAGCGCTACTGGGGACATGCACTTCTTTTTAGAGCTGTGAGCTCGAAGAGACACGTGTTAGAGACTGTCTGAGACGCGGGTGTCTCATCAATCTTCTTTTGCCAGTTTATATACACCTTCATCCCTATGTTAGCTTTCACCAGATCTGGATGCTTACACAAGAGAATAATTTTCCAATAAACTTTCTCCCTCAGCAGCCCACACAATGGAATCGCCTGCGGTGAGCAGTTGAACCGAAGTCTATACTACTGCTTGCTCCTGGATACAAGAACGAAGCGCTGGAACTCGTTCAGATAACCTTAATTTCAGCCAAAGGGAATTCATCACCCATGATCAATTTTCCGCTCTTTTAGCGAAAAGAAGACGAAGAAGACGAAGACCAAGTCATGTGATGGTGATATGATGGAATGGGAAATCGAAACGATGGAACCAGCAGTTCGATCCATTGAGGGTGGCGTATAGGAATGGGCTTGTCGATTGGAACAAAGGCTTCCAACTCGCCCAACTTGATTTTGATACTGTAAGTTGGGATATTAATTTACACGAGCTGAGCCAAGTTGGACACAATTACAACATTTATCAAGTCGGATTGATACATCAGAACAGGACCGACAATGATTCATTAATTATTCTGTGAAAATGAGCAACTGCGGCTGAAGTTGAAGTGCGCGGTGCTACTTACCACTATCGTTGCTTGCACTTGACAGTTGATCAAACCGGAGGTTTATAATGAATACCTTAAAAATGATCGACTTCATTTCGTGAAGTCAGAAACTCTCATCTCCCAGCGTCTTATAGAAATGCGGCAAAATAGTGAAAGTCATACAAAACGGAAGTATACTCAAGACATAAAGCGGCCGCAGCCCTTCGGAACCCCCCGTTGCTAGATGGCGAACAAGATAAAAGCATTAGATAGCCGCCACCGATTCTTCACACCAGTTTCGTCTTCTAAGTTGGCCAAGAATAAAGTCATGGTAGAAGAACATGTACTTTTAAGCTCGTCGTCGTCGTCGACGGCCATGATTATTTAATATTGTAATTAACGGGAGCGAAATGAATATAGAATCATCAAACTTTCTAATCTTGTTCCGCGCATCATTGCGTCGGCTACTACAACAAAGAACCATGTGGAATAACAAACTTCATTAATAATGCCTTTTGCGAACATTTTGGGCGTCAAGAATAAGGTATTATGAAGTAGATTTTTTTAAACCGGAAGGTGCTCTGGAAACTTGTATAAAATTTTGCAGGTGAGCCCAGATGGAGACAAGAGCATATAATTTCAGCTATTGTTCATTTATTTTTCATTACCAAGTTGCCATTTTGTGGTATCAAGGAGACTTGATGTTTTCAAGGCTGGTAAAATCCGGAAATACCTGCTGGCTTGAGGTAACTTTGCCCTGTCGGTGGTGGTGGGTGGCAGTCTGAATTTATGGATGTTTATATTTATTTACGTCTACAAGTACAAGGACCAGATGTATGACTCTTGTTTGTATTTGGTATTCCCAAAAGCCAAGGTGTGTTTGTTTATATGGTCTGTCGGGACTGGAATCTCATAATTCCTGGACCAAAATTTAATAATGCATAAATTCATTATGAGTTTCAAAAACCCTCGTGGATGAACAAGATACTGTAGAATGAGAGGATTGGGTGGATATTTGATACTTGTTATAATTTTGCCCAGGAATTTACTTGAGATTGAAGAACCTTAAATTGAGAAATGTGTAACATATAGTAGCGAGACGAGACAACATTACTTTTGCGTGCAGAACATTGAAAAGTATCTCGTTTGCAGTAACGAGAATTGGCTCATATGTACTTCATTTCTATGCATAACTGCCCAATCAAAATGTAGTCAGCCTCCTCCTAACATGAACATGTATGCGAGTCAAGGTGAATAAATATAACGTAACTATTAACTAGTTTTCAACACTCGTTTCTACAGCACATGTATACGCGCATTCAATTTTATGTAATAACGTGACGACAAGCTTCCAAAAGCATCTGCTAACTTGATTAATAATTTTACACTAACTGTAATGGTTGTTATAGCCGGTAGTAATCAAGTGTATATTTTTCAATGTAACTCACTCACAGGTGAGCCGTGTATATACGTCGTTTTGGCTAATTACTTGCGTTGAAACACGAGCTTATATGACCATACAAGATTGGAATCTAGCGGGGTCTATGAATATAGAAATGTTTTAGGCTCCTGGGCTCTATGATTATTTAGAAGCTTTGAAGAAAAATCTCCCTATAATACTTCAGCTTACCAAAACAATGAACACTTTATTATCCTATAGTGGTATTTTCTACAGACAAAAATGCTGAAAAAAAGAATTGTATACTTCTGCCACCTCAAGATTCTCTTGTTGATGACAAAAGTATAGTGCATGTAATCTTGCGTTATCTTTTTTTACTTGGCTGGAGTTCTAGAGTATAATCTTGAGAGAAGGCTATTTTTCACACCGTTTTTCTAATTTTATCAAGTGGGTCGTAGGAACTCATTTTAACTTTTCATTAAGAGCTTCATGTCATTGTGTTTATAAGATTGTATCCTGCTGCGACTTTTCCACTAAGGCTCCCGCCAGCAGCAATCCCTGAGTCTTCTTTAAGCAAAAAAGAAACTCAAGTTTCATTTACGCCTCATATAAACTTCCAAATAGCGTTTCTTCACAAGCTCCCTTGAATAAAGTTTGCTATAAAGCTGCGTAGCAATGCAGTATTTTGAGAAAAGCTCGGCACGTGGAGAAAAAATTTGCAGGTGAGCAAAGGGGCTGTGCCTGTATATTTCGGAGCGGGCATTTTTCATAAACTCCCGCCTGTTCCCTCTTGTTGGTGGCCATAATGAATAAATTTACATTTTAATTTCAAGTGCACAGTTGGAGAAGGTTGAAGGATTGTGCTGTTGTTGTAATTTAAGAAATGAAGAGAGAGTGTGGCGCAAGTGAGAGAGTTTTTATCAAGGTGTATATAAGATGTGTCTATAATTTTATGGATTTACCCGGGTGAAAATAATGAGGAAGAAGAGGCGGGAGACTCACAAGACTCCGGGCCTGGAGAGAATTTATATGGGACACGTTCCAGCTTTGTTACTAATTAAGAAGCCACATCAAAGGCGTTTTAGCAAGGTAGCTACTACTACTACTGGCACTGGCGGCGGCGTTATAATTTTTACCAGTATTTTTCAATGGCTCTTATAGAAGCTAGTCTTGTTTACGCAAGTTTAGTTAAAAACGCCTTGTTTTAGAAAAACATGTCTCTATTAATTAGGTGATGTTTACGTGGTGGTGGTTCTGGCTGATGGCGGATGGATGAGGAGACAAACAAGGAAATTTTATATGCCCGCCTTCATTAAAAGGTGTGTAGGCTTTGGAAAATATCGTTTGATGTTGTTGATGTACAAATTTATAATTTATGGCTTCAGGAGTCTAAACAACTGCAAACTCACCTATTTCGGTATCATCCGAAGCTACAATTTCGACGACTTCATCGACGGGAAGAATTGTGGTGGTCTCTGCCGGAGTGTCTTCGACGATTCCGGTGGATTCCGTAACGGCGGGAAATGCTGCAGCACTTGAAACGAGCAGAACAGCCACAAGGGCTCCGACGCTCACCTTTGGCCACATATTCAAGAAACACTTGTGGTTGGAGACCTATTAGTGGGGCCACTGACGAAATTCAACCTCTTCACACTTGCAAGTCTTCTAAGCTTCTAAAGACGTTGTGATGTAAGCGAGGACTGGTTATGGTTGCTTTTGAATGCGATGACGGACAAGGATGTTGGACTGTTATGAGGACTGTTTGGAAACGCTGCTGAAGATGCGAAATTAATCGACTTGGAACTATTCACCTTTACTTTCGAATGCGGTGGGTTGTGCTGTTTGTATTTTATATATACAGTATAGACACCTGTGCAAAATTGGACACCGCCTTTGGCGTTTGCGAATCTGAAATATTGTGGTTGTGAATGAGTTGTCGTTCTTTTTGATGGATATGGATGGAGAAGGGAATTACGAAGGTCCATTTGATCGTCATTACAGGACGGACGACGGCGACGTATTGTATATTTGCAAACGTGAGTTATAACGGATTTCCCATTTAAACACATAAGTAATAATGTCAGCAACGTTTGTGTATTTTGTGTGTGACTAACAAAGCAATGCCAAGATTCCAAGATGCATATCTAATTTGTACATACACAAAAGTTGAGGCGGACGACGACAGTTTTGCCGCCGCACCCATCAATGCAAAAGTCAAAGGTAAATTGCGAGTAATGCACGTGAGGACGTTCATACATGGCCGTTTATGCAACTTGCCAAAACTTTCGATTTCGTTTGGCGCAACATGACTCTATTTAACATAATTACAAGCTCAAGGGGTTGATTAGGGAATCTCGTTCCTGTGTTTCTTGTTTGAAGGCGTAGGAGACGAGATGCAAGATGGAGGAGACACACCTGTGCGTAATTGCAGTAGTGGCGCTTCAAAGTGTTGGCTGGCGTTATGTGATCATGTAATAATTTTCGCACCAGACCTGGTTTCATAATATGTATTGGGTTCAATCTGGGCTGTCGGCGAAGAAGT
>JAQGBJ010002704.1:0-15335 GCA_034698345.1 Sphaeridia pumilis
TATTAATATTGCATTATAATACCCAATAACAATAATCGTTATCATAATCATGAACGGTCCCTTTGTACTTGCAATTTACCCAGCAGCCCTTGTTCTTTCAACCTCTTTCCTGACGCATCTACACTTAAATACACATTCACAACAATCATAAAAAAGCCACACACACACACCTCCATCACATGCATACTTAAAATCTAATTAAACGCTCGTCCCTTTTATATTACCATTTGTACATGTCTATACAGTATACGTATCACAAGCCTCGTTATTCAAGTAACTATATATACTTGGCTCATTCCTGTGTAAATTTACAATCACATTGGTGACTATTAAGGTAATTTCTTGGGGATGACTTTTTTTCTCTATTGGGCTCCTGCTGCGATATATATTTTCCTACCAAACTCTCGTAGCCTGCTTGGCATGTTTTGTGTGTGACATGAGGAAAGTGTGGTGGTTTAACCTCTAGCCGAAGAATAGCGTTTTGAATACAATAGATTGACACGAACAAGAAGATGACGCTTGATGTGTACCCAGATCATCAAGACGATATTCGTTTGAACAGAGCAATAGGCAGGGCGAAAGTTATCCAAAGGAAGAGGGAATGTCGTTTACTCTCTGATCATCTAGTCGCGATCCGTGCATGTATTCAAGCAGCTGCGCAGGCTTTCACCGAAATTTTTGAACTTGGTTCTTCTTGTGACTCTTGTTCCATCATCCACTCGTGCTGCAGCAGGAGCAGCTTTCACTCTTGGCTTCAAATGATCTTCCTGCATCCTTTCCATCGAATGTATATATACGGGTAGGTAGTGAGCTTACCTGCCATCACTGTGGTGTTTTACGCACATTTAATGCTACTCCAGAGGTTCCCAGAAACATACGACGACATGTCTATACATCCAGCTCGCTCTCGCAGTCAGTCGCTGCCTCACAGTTCTAGCAACGAAAATTGCTTCGAGCTATTACCAACGATGAAGTATACATGAGCTGCGGGACCAAAGGTACTTTTCACGGAGAAGAGTTTTACTATTTCTGTGTGGACCACAATAGTCTGTGGTTGTCGTCATGTGAGCGAGTCTCGCCGATTATTTTAATCTTGTTGCCCTTGACCTGTGAGTTGGAAGCATTGTCTTGTAGAAGGACGGTGGCGGTAGACATGTCCGTAAGGCTTTGAGGGGTATTAATAATTTTGAACATATCACTGCAAGAAAAGTTGGTTGATTCAGTCGTCTGACGCATATAATTTTATACCGTTAATTTTAGCAAAACGTCAGAGACTGCCATATGGCAAGACGGTATTTGGCAGAAAGATTATGCAACTCGTTGACTGCAACGTTTCCATCAGCCAAGCTCCAAGGAGCAAGACGACAGTCGTAAAAAATTATTTCCAAAGTCCTTGAGACTGCAATATGATACAGAGGCAAGCACCACGAGGTTCAATGTTGTAACATGCAGTTGGAATGAACATGACTGCCTGCAATATACTATAATTTATTTCTTGGGCAAGTAATATGTATTGATTTACGTGAGAACTAACGGACTGTCTGACTTGGGGAAATGAGAGCGGGACAGGAAACGTTGCATGTACCTGGTGACATACAGAATATATGTAACGGAATACGAGGCTCGAGGCCTTGGGAGTTAGACATGGTTCATCCGGAGAGTAATAAATCTTGACGTATATGCTTTTAGAAACATGCAATTATGCCGTTTTAATGCTTTCATGGTTTCGACAAAAGTTTTTGTTAGAATCCAATTCAAAAATTATGATTTTTGCACGGGCCCAGTTTTAAAGATGGTCGTAGAATGAGAACAATAACGTTACGATATTGTAGGAACCAACAAAAGCTCATCAGTAGGCTACGCTGTGAAGCTGTGCATAAAACTATAAATGTAACGTTTCCCGCTGTAAGATTAGGAAGGAGGATGTTTATGATATAATGTTGAGATGCATTGATGAGGAAATATTGGCAGAAACAGGGAAATACGTTTGTATACCTAATGCACAATTAGGAATCAGCCAGCACACAATGAACACACAGTTTTTGCAAATATTTTGATATTCGCAACACGTGTATGAATATCTTGAAATATGTATGCACTCACAATGCCATATATTCCCCGTCACGTTAATACATGCACCGTAAATAAGAATCTTCATTATCGATCTGCTCTCTCCGCCAGAGTCATTATTATTATTATCGTTATTCTCTCGCAACGAAGTTGATATTAAGGTTTTTTGTCGTTAGGCGTAAGAAACAAAGGAGATTTTACTGAATACAGAAATTGTGGAGCCTTGAAGGTTGTTTGTGTATAGAGACGGGTTTTGAAATGGGCTACAGGGTTGGTTGGTATTGCGAATCCTCTCATGATAATTGAACCTGCTTTGCCAATACGTGTGCTCGCGTATATAGAAAAGTTTCACCTGCGGAGGAAAGACGGGAATGCGCCTGTGTATATGCGTATTCCGACCGCGACGGCAGGGCAGAGACATGTATGTATTGAGAGGAGTGAGTGAGCTGGAATGAAGGAAAGTCGTGTTAACAAAGTGCATGTGGATCAAGAAGAGAGAAAAGTAGGCAAGTGTGTACAGAATTAATTTTGCTAAAAGTTTCTCATGGTGAAAGTTTCCCTGCTCCTCTTGTTGGTATATTTCGTGTCTATGCATGTGTAAAAGGTATTTCGTGTCGGGTCAAGTGTCGGTGAGGAGGGCGGCGATGATTGTTAAAAGAGAGAAAAATTATTTTACCCTTTGCAAAGACAGTTAAGAATAAAGAATACCGTGTAAGAAATCTTGTGGCTTTATATATATATATTATCATTAATACCTTGTGCACGAATACCTGTGTTATTTGAAACATTCCTTGACATAAACACGTACATGTAAAACAGAATATATGCTATGGATACGAGGGGGTGAGTGAGCGAGAGCGATTATTGATATCTACCTACAAGGGTTTTTTGAAATGTATAATTATCGAAAGTGTATGTATAATCACAGGATTCAGGATATGAATTTGAGACAGTGGTGCGTTGAAATGTATGTGTAGAAAAGGTATCCGAGGGAATGACGACCATATTCTATGTATCGATTTGTTTCGAGGGATTTTTGAGGCGTTAGATTACACGGCTACTACTGCTCCAGGCGTTGCTATTATTGTTATTGTAATGATGCCATTTTATGTAACTTGTATATCTTGATGAGGTCATTAGTTGTAAATGAAATTTAAGGTATAACTGTTATATGTTTGAGAATGTTGGTTCAACTTGTTGTTATTGCGCAATTAACATGCATTGAATAAAATACTACAAGATTCCCTAAATTTCTTGTTTGTGCCAAGGCCAAGGCTAGCTAGCCAAAAGTTTATCATCTGCAGACTTGGGGGAGGACTAGAATCCGATGGAATGATTTCATTGCAAACAGCAACGGTTTTGTGCTTTGCTTTTTGAGCTTATTTTGATTCGTGCTTCATGTTTGCTTTTGTGTAACAATGCGGTTGTGCCGAGTTGTTTGGAGAGTTTGAAAGGATACAAGATTGGAGAAAGCGGCAATGTTGTGTGGTTAACATTGTGTGGTGGGTAAGTAGTGAGTTGCACACGGTGTAAAATACATGACACAGCAACACCCTTTGAGTAGAGAAAATAGTGGTGGTGCAAGTGTATACATATGCGGATTGGAAAGGAAGTTTGTGCGGGTTACTTGGTTGGAAGTAGTTTGGTGGTTCATTTTCCGCTTGTAAATAGCTTCTTTGGCTTTGTTGGGAACTGAATTGAGCAGAGTAGAACAGGGGTAGTGAAGGGCCATAATTCTATTGAAGACGGTAAATTACTCGTAGGAATGTCCGTGTGGTATGTGTATTCAAAGTGGATACAAATTCAAGTGGTAAGGAGCTCAGATTGCATGATGGAAATCGGCTGCTTTCACCCAAACTCCTTGTTGGGTTACTTACTTTGCAGGTTGATTTATTCGAGGAAATGTGTGTGTGTTTGCAGCAGGTATATACAGTAGTTCAAGCTGAAAGTACACGTGTATAAAATGGTGGATGCCTTTGAATATATTGTTTGCGTTTCTCCTTGTCGCCGTGTACGAGATGAGCAGCAAGACGAGGGAAATTGGAAGGCGAAGTGGATAAAGTAGGAGGCCTGGAGTTTGGCGGGGCAAAGAGCAATTGGTATGTTACGTGATTACGAATTGAATGGCTTTTTATTCTTTTTGTGGAGATTTGGTAGTCATAGTATAGATGAAGGAGAAAAGGTATGTGGAATATAAAGAATGACTTTGTAAAAAGGGAGTTGAGTAGGAAATCTGTTACGTTTACTTTACGTACGACTCTCGAAATTGTATAGTTCAGATGGTAGGGAAAGGAGTGGTTTGGGCAAAGATGAAAGTATGTAAAATTCTGTGGAGAAAGTAAATGGTGCGAGAAAATGGTTAACCGCCAGTGAAAAGAGCAATAATATACATGTTGGTTAATGCGTTAGTTGTGGCAAGAAAGGGGGAAGACGAAGAGAATGTGATTTCTAGCAGGACCTCAATAGAAGGAAAGGTCTGCTGGCTGGCCAATTTCGAAGCAGGAAAAAGAGACATTGTGAGCGTTTGCTTGTAGATGGAGGAGCATTAAGTTTTAATTTATAACGACGTAGGGTAATTTGAAAATATTGGGTAATCCTAGGACAATATATGGTTCCTTTGCCAAAGGAAGAAAGTTTGGAGCAAGTACGAAAGCCTTGTATATATCAGCAAGGAGATGAAGAGGTGGACGAAGGTGAGATGGAGAAAGGTGGTGGGAGTGATACAGGAAGACGGTAATGAAAATAAAAGTATAACAGGCTTTTGTTGAGGAGACAAAAGATGTTGTGTTGTTGGTAAATTACCTTGTTTCTTTTACGGGTCGGAAGGAAGTGGGTCTTCTTTTGTGCCTGGTTCCTGTCACGACGACGTTTTATGTGTTCCCCTGTATTTACGTTGACGCAATATGTCGCTTAGGTTTTTAACAAAGACTCCCACATGTACATTTTTCGTGTTTACGGAGAGAACCTTGTGCGAATGTTCCGGTCGAATTTAAAAGCTGATGGTCGACGTACATATCGGCTATACATAGTACGTGGCACTGAACTTGTAAAGTTGTTGGACGATTGAATCGGAGAAGGACAGGGAGCCACAGGAATACAAAAAATGGCCGAATACGTAGATCGAAAGGCTGCTTGGTCAGCAAATGGCATGAATTGGAGAAATAGCCAATGTGGAAGACTGTCGCTGGAAATGGATGGAAGGAGACTTGTTTGGCAAAGCTTGAGTGATTTGGCAACTTGGGAAGAGATACGACTTTGACGCTGGATGACATGGAGACCTGGGCTGAGTAATGGCTGTGTTCACACTCAAGTGGTGTGGCAATGAAACGTGAAATTTGTGACACATCCTCTACTTTGATGGTTCTGGGAAAATATATAAAACGTATTGATTTCCTGTGGATGATGTGGAGACTGATACTGGCGATCCAATGGAATTGTTACGGTGTTACACAAAAATTGTGCGAGTTTCACGAGACTTTTGCGTATCAAGTTGTGGTAACTGCAAAAGTTTTGGCTGGGATGATGTCTCCTACTACTATTATATACACTGTCTTTCTTGCCTTTATCTGGCTGCGTGCTAAACGGACGGAAATAAGTTATAGACAAGTCGTTTGAGAGAGCAGGACGTTTGTGTACAAATGCGGACCATGTCAGTATATATATATGTACATATATACTTTCACCGTTTTTTGGAAACGAGCATTGTTTTTGTGGCGGTGAAAGATTTTTAGGTGGGCGGTATGAACCATTTGCGGATCTATAGTGTTTACGTTAGCGGTAGTAGCGGTAGTAAATAATAGCTGCTTTTATCCTGCTGAAACAAATGGCCTATTGTGATTTTTACTGTTGCTTTGTCAAGTTGTAACTGGGGATTTTGGTATCGCTTCTGCTGTCAAGTACATTCAGGAAGGAGGCTTTGCTACTGTGCTTAAGCTAATGCTGGGGCGTATCAGCTTGTTCTGCAGTAGTGTGGGATTGTTTGAGAGAACTGAGCAATTAATAGACAGTAACTGTTGTTGTTTTTTGCAGGTTTACTACTGTACTGAGCATCAGTGGCGTGGGAGACATTGCCTGAGTTGGACCGCTGAAGGAGAATCTCGAAGTCTTCTGACAGGTAAGAAGCAAGTTTGGAACGTTTTTTGACTTTGGACGGAACAGACGGTGGTGGTGAAGATAGTGGTGTTAAAGTTGTGGGAATTGTCAAGCTGAGGGGGTAATGTTGAGTGAAAAGTTGGTTAGAAAAGTTTTGAGCAACAGTTGAGCCATATTTTGCAGAAGGCGTCTAGTAAAAGTTTGCTGTGTGAATTTACAAAAAGTTGTAGCGAGTTAAATGGATGAAAGAAAAGAAGAGGCGTACACATGAGCATTTCTGTGCATTCTTTTAGAGGCCTTTAGAACTTTGGTCGTTTTGTAGCAGTTTTGCACGGTAATGAGTCAGGAAGTACAGTGACTTGTTAGTTTCAAATTTTGTTGAATTGCGAGCTGTATGTAGCTGAAAAGAACGAGCAATGAGAAGGGCGAGAATGGGAGAAAAGAGCAGTATATCGAAATTAGTTGACATTATATGGAGAGGTTGCCGTGTTTCACGCAATGGGGAAAGTTGAATGAAAAAATAGAGGACGAGATAAGGTAGAATTTTGTTCCGTAATAAGAGCTTTGACTTGCATGATAAGTTTGTAATTATACAAAGTGTATTGTTTGGTCGTTTGGTTGCGGGTTTTGTCCTGGTTGCTGCTGATGTTTGAACTGGTCTCTGGGCAGGCCTGAAGGAGCTTTTATATATGTGGGAATAGAATAGCAACTTGTTGTTTTACTTTATGTATTGCCGAGAACGTGAGTAAACGTAAACTTTTCCCTCGGCGCGGTTTCATTTTGTAATGTGTGTGCACGTTATTAGTATGTTTGGAATAGTTCTCTTTGGACATATACACAAGTTTTCCTCTCTTTTTGTTCGTGTATACGAAACGAATGTTGTTTTCTGAAAGACAAAACCCCAGTTCTTGGTCATATTGTAAACTATAGAGAAAGTTTAGCTCAAAAGTTTCAAATTGTTTTGCATGCTAACTGTCCAAGAGGAAAGAGGGAAGGAACCAAGTTCTAGGCACGTTTTATTCGGAAGCTGGCACCGGAACGGTGCAGCTGTGACGATTGCCATGTTGTTGCTCTATTTATGTGAATTGTGGTGGTAGAAGCTTTTGAAGGAGCCCAAGTTTCAGAGCTGTTAAATAGTTGGTTCTATTTCTAAGAATTAGAAGCAAGCGTCAGCGTGGGAATAATGAATGTGAGAATAGCTTAGCTCTTCGCAGCAAGCTTTATATAGTAGTGATGCAGTGTACAATAATTTTAAAGTTCCGGCATAGATTCTCCGAAGGAACCAAGAAGGAATAATATTTATAAATGTTATTTATAATTGCTATTGTTCTTCTCTGAGGTTGTCATAATTATAATGGCTGCGAGGGTAAGGTTGGGCTCTGGGCATAAAGTTATTAGTGCGGCATGCACTGCAGATATGCTGCTCGATTTAGACCGTTTCACTAGAGAGACAGGAATGACAACTGGAGCTCCCGTCACGTATTAATGCCTATATGCATGGACTTGAACATGGAAACTCCATCAAGGATAAATAAATTAATTTACAACACTGGGTTGATGAGACGTGGGAAAACACAAAAATATTATCATGTGAAATAGACAAGATAATTTGCGGTAGTGTATACCGCTGATGATCAACTTGACGTCTGGTAGGCATTGGCAACCAAGATTTCTCTACTTTGTAAATAATTCACAAAATACTCTAACAAGAAACTACATAATCGAATTCTTATAACGGGCAACATATACACACGTCGTACATGTGTACATAGAATTGACCATGAGCAGGTTGAAACCTCCGAACCAGACGTTTGAGAGGATTGGCAATCGAACCAAGTAAAAGTTTGTGTATAGACTGTTGTTACATAAACGCCGTGTACTTGTGTGTCTTTGTGTGTTGTAAGAGGTCGAGAGTGAAGAAGGTCGACTTGTGTTTTATGGCTAATGAAACTGTATATATTCACCGGGTAAATGACGTTAGTCTATGTATGTTGTAATAAGAAACACAGCCTGGAGTTTTCAAGTTGTGTGTGTATAGCTAGTTACGCAATAATGGGTTTGGAAGTTTTGACATGTGGTGGTTAGGCAGGCTGATGGTAGTAAATGGAGTGGTTCTTTGGTACGTGACTTACATATGTGTCTGATAAACTTGTCCAGGGGAAAAGTGTAAAGTAATGTTGAATTCTCGTTTAATAGCATTGCCTAAGAATTGTATACAGGTTTTACACTTGAACTTTTTAGCTGGAGCTTTTGGCTTTGAAGCTGAAACTTGCTAATGATTTTTATGTGTTAGTTGGTGTTAACAAGGAGAGGTGGCACATCGCGTCACGAATTCAAGAGTTGACTGGGAGTTGAAGGTGGAGATTTGAACGGATTTAAATGTGAGCATGAGTCCAGGAGACATGTGTTATTTGTGGTTTAAAGTCTGTACTGTAGTAGTTTATTAGGTTTGACGTCATAGGAAGAGTATTGCGGAAACAATAAGAGTTGTTAGTGGTTGCCAGTAGGAGGAGGTTAGAGACGAGTGTTTTGCGGTTTAGTTATTGCTTGATTGCGGTTACTCGGTACACGACTTGGTGTTTGATAAGTAACTAAAATGTTTGCCGATTTTTTGCAGGAGCAAGGAGAAGAGACATATAGTTCTGAACTTGTTGTGACGACGACGACATCAGCTGCGACCTGGAGAAGAGTCTTGGAAGACGAACAACAGTGGAGGAAACTTTTGGGAGCAAGGGGACAACGGTTGTGAAGTTTGGTATGACAGTGTGAGATTATTCAAAGACAAAATTGCAAAGAAATTTGCGGGAAGAAGACAAAGCGGGAGATTATCAAGTTGCGGGTGGGAAGAAAGTGCGACTATGGAAAGTAAACGGATTTTCTGGTGGATGACATAAAAGTCGAGACGACCGCAGTATCTACCTCCGGGTGAAAGTTTCAACAAAGAAATTAATCGGAGAAAATTTCCGGGCTCCAGTTTCAAGACAAAACGGACGGATGAGTGAGAAATGAGCGTGCTTGAGAGAGTTATTATTAGTTTCTCACTGACTCTTTGAATAAATGCATTGATTGCTGAAGAAAAGGTTAGCGGTGCTAAATACGAGACGGGACAAGGATATCGTCAGACTTGGGCAAAAGTACTTGGCAGTTGTTAAAATTTCTCGTGGATAAATTCCTCATCACATCCCTCAAGACAATACAATGGGAAAAGCAAACAGTAAGCTCAAGCCGGAAGTGCTTAACGACCTAAGGGAAAATACTGAATTTACCGGTAAGTTTTCTCAAGTTTTTGGTTTATAATTAATACCAGAGATCCTCTTGAAGTTGCTATATACTGATATACTGTATATACACGAACGACGTGAACCAAGTCCAATTGTATAGTATCAAAAAACGACATGGTCTTATTAAAGTTAAGGTACGTTTATAATAATACATGCAAGACCACACACACTTGCTCATAAAAACTCATTTCCTTTCATTATAAACTGAAAAGTTTGTGCCTCTTGTGGCAGTGGCCTACGAAGAAATTCAGAGGAGCTCTTCCTTGCTTTCGCCGAGATGAAACGGTATGCAATGTGTTTTGGAGGAGAAAAAAAAGAGTTTCATGCTGACATGGCATTAAATATTAGAGACTGGCGAAACTCTTGTGTGCACTACCAGGAGTATATGTATGTATATTCGTTTTAATGTAAAAGTTGCAAAAAATATAATGGCCGTCAGCGAGCGTTCACTGTGGGGAGAAAGAAGTTTGCTGCTGCGGTGAGGAAGGGAACAAGTTTTCTAGAGTCTTAACAAGGCGAAAGAATATTATTAGCTTTTTTTCGTTGAAAGGAAAAGTCTGGGCTTTGGAGTGGATTTTTTGTGATGACAGTATATTAATTGCGGAAAAAATTGGCTACGTGTTTAATTAAAGTTGGGTGCTGGTGGCTGGTTGGTGGCGCTTTCTTGCCTTGTTTCTTGAATTTCAGGCTGTGTATACGAGGTGGATTTTTTCCCAAGGTGTTGTTCAAGGACCGCGACTTGGCTTTGTAGTCAGATGGCGCCTTGCGTTTTTCTATGGGCAACATAGAGAGAGGACGTAATCAACGAAAGGACGTTCCTTGTTGGTCACTTGGAGCGGCAATTTATTCGTAAGAATAAAAAAGAGCGTACATGTCGTGTTGGTCATGTTGTGTAAATGGACTTATCTGGAGACAGACGACGGAAATATACTACCCAAGGTCGACTTGCAGAGGAGAGAATGTTATCTTGCGGACGGTCTTTATGAAGGATAATGTTGAAAGCGTGGGCCACAAGTTTTGTTATGTGTCGTATTGCACTTTTTATCGGTGAAAAGGCTATAGGGAGCGATATAAGTGGTTTCGGTGTAACAATAGTCCAACGAGGTGATGACGTCCAAATTGTATATATACTGCATGCGGAAGCATACAAAAATCACACAAACACATATACACAATGATACGGCGCGAGTTATGTAACCAACGTTAAAAAGGTGAAAGCAGAAAGGAGTTGAGGCTTATTGTCTGATGGTCACATGTGGTTGTTTGTTGTGTGTACACAATCCAGATTATGTCTTTTACTGCATGCTTTGTGCTACTGGCTGGCCACGTCGCTGTCGGTTGGCTGGATTTATACAAGAGGACGCGTTATAGACGTGTGTGGCTATTGCGCTACAATAGTGCTGTTAGAACGGAACCCATTACAGGGAACGATAGGATGTGAAGGAAATTTTTTCTACTGTGCTTGGGGTACATTATGGTAGACAGAACTGGCACGGATACTGCACCTACAATTGTTAGTTTCAGAGGTTACATGGATAGAATGCCAAAAGAAGAGGGGTTTTGGTGGTTGTGGTGATTGTGAAAATGATCCTAGTCAGCAGCAATACTATTGAATTCTGAGGTTAATGCGTGTGAGGACGAGACTGTTTGGTGGATGGATGCTTGTGTATTTTCGAGACTTTTTGTCTGGGGAGAGAAGGAAATGAACTTTTGGTCTGTTTCATCATTTATTTTCAAACTTTAGATTCCATCCATGTATTCGGGTCAGTTGGTCTTTTCTGTTTCTCCACTGGTGCAAAAATTTGGAAGATTCTAAGAGTCCGTGGAGAGATAAAGACTACGGGGCTTTTCAGACGCTTTAGTGCCAGCCAGCATATTGCCATGTAGATCTACTTGTATGGAGTGTTTCGGTAAATTTGCAGTTTGATGCGGCAATGTACAGATTAAGTAAGTTGGAAAGGCGTGACGACGTCGGGCGTACTACGTACGTATACAGAGGGAATAGGTCAGAATAAATGGGCAGTTGCCTCAAGTACCTCAAGTCTGAACGAGGTGGATGCATATAGGAAACACGTTCTCCAAGTGTATATGCGGGTAGTCTACTTTTTTTGTTGGAATGCAAAGGTAGGTTGGAGAAACATGTTCGGGTTTATTGGCGGGTGAAAAAGTTGAGAAGCTAATTGTAGGAGCGGGTTTCGGGGAAGGTGTATGGTATAGAACTGTGTGTATGGTGGAATGGAAGAAGAAAAGTATAAGGACCAGACGATTTTCGGATAAAGGAGATGTACAGAACGAGAGTATCTTTCTGGGAACATGTTTCTTCTTTTACTGCCACTACAAACCCAATTTGGACCTGCTCCTCTGGATATAAATGGACTAGGAGGGAAATTTGAAGTGAAGCAAGAGAGAAAGTCAAGTTGAGTAGAATAACTGTGGCGGTGGCTTAGCTCTTTGGATGGATCAACAACAACGGCTCTTGTTACTTTACTTACAGCTGACGTCTTTTTCTTGACTGCTGTGAGTTTATATATATACTATAGCTACCTGTGAGCGAAAGGGAGAATTTGGAGAAATTGTTATTTTGGGAACTGACAGACGGAGAATTTCTCTCGTAGTTTATTATGCCCGTCCGCGGGCAAAAGACTAAACGAGGACCAGGAGGAGGTATACAAGACGGAGTGAAATGAAGGTGGACACACAGTCGTCGTACTGCGTCGGTTAAACAAGTAATTAAAGGAGGGATGAAAGACGGTATGTCGGGTACTCTGGCCAAGTTGGATGTGACAATAAAAAGAAAAGACGGCGATGCGGCTGACCCAAGTAAGTACGTGCCGAGTTTCTTCTTATTGAGTTTACAGGCTGGGACTATTACGAGGACTGTGGACACTAGCAAAAATGTCGTTTAAAGTTTAATGTTGAGTCAACCCTTGGGGAGTAAGGAAGGAGCTGTTAACATTAAAAAGAGCTAATTGAAGTTGAATTAATGATCAAACGCGAAATGGGGAAAAGGGAGCGTAAATACGGTTGAGGTGTGATGTACTTGAGTAACTTGGAAAAGAAGTAAAAGTTTTTCGACGCAAAGGATAAATTAATGCAGTAGGTTAATGCAGGTAGGTGGAAGACGGGATAGAGTGTAAGTAGCAGGAGACAAGGAGCTTTTTCTCAGGAGAAGTGACCGAGATTAATGAGTTTACTTGTGTGGGAGATTGACGGAAGCGACTTGGGGAAAGCGGAGGAAACCACCTGGCTCACCTTTCTCGAAGCCATTTATCCTGCAAGTGTCAAGTTATGATTTGCATTCTTGTTCTCCTTCTTGGAGGCTTCTTCTTGTTGGTTGGGTGGGGAGGGAAAGAGGCAAAAGCTGCTGCCAGGGGAAACAACAGGATGGACTTGGAGAGAAGAAAAAGAAGAAGAAGGAGCTTTCAGAGTCTAAGCCATGTATCAGCTCTTGGCTTTAGCCTTCTGACATGATTGAAAAAGTATGCGAAAATGTGGGGGGAGTTGCAGCCGTCGTGTATAGCAGCAGGAAGCTTTCTTGTGAGCGGTTTGAAAGTTGTGAGAGTTTTCAGAACTAAAGTATTCGTCAGAGTAGCTCCGCCAGGGAAGGAGAAAGCCAAAGTTTTCAAGGTTTGAGAGTATATACAATACTGCAAGAGCGTGTAGCCATGTTTGTAAATGACAAGGCTACTAATAGATGAAGAAGGTTGTTGTTGGTTGGTTCGGTCTTGAATGAGCTTATGTGAAGGTGAAGTGGTTGGTGGTGTTGGTTGGTTGTGTGTATGTGAGGATTTTGAGGGAGAGAAGAAGGTGAATGGAAAAGGACTTGTAGAGCAGTTTAAAGGAGAGAGTATAAAGGATTGAGAATGAATAATTCATCTCGACGCGTAATGTATGCTGACTCCTGGCTCAGTCAGATAAATGAAGACGTTCACATTTTCACAACTCTCGCTTTCTTCACAGTGTCGGATCGAGTCAAAAAGTTTTTGACTAATACATAAAGCGTGTGAGTGTGTTTCTTTGTCTGGTTCTCGAGGAAGCGGGGCAGGATTGAGACTCCTATGGCCTTTGCAACAGGCTGTTTCTTAACAGCTTTTACTCTTGGAAACTTTTTGAATTGGTTGGTGCAGTGTAGCTTGAAGTTTATTCAAACTTTCCTCTTTGGGTATCCAACGTTATCTTGTTAACTTGTGGAGCTCCACCTGCTCTGGTCATGGTCAAGTACGCTTCGAGGGGTAAACAAGCCCATTAGATGAACCAACTACAAATGGCAGAGTAACGGGTAGAATTCGTATTCTTTCTTACAATGTATCCAGTAATTGATCTGGGACTAAAGAGAAGATACAAGTATATATGTATATATATTTATACATGTATAGTACCGGGAAAATTGGAAAATGCTTCATGTCTTGTAGTTCCATTAGCGCTGTAAGGGTAAAGTGGTCCGCGGGAAAAATGGTGCGATGCTCATCTGGTCTTTTATGTGGGATGATGGGATTCTCACATTTGATTCTTTTCTTGTCTGAAGCGCAAAGTATGAGCTTAACAAGGCTACAAGAATGTACATTTCACACATGTGCTTTTTACAAAGGGAGTGAAAGTTTTTGACTGGAAAGTATCATGACGAAATGCATATAATGTTGAGGATATGTAATATATTCCGGTTCTGTAGGCGAAACACGACACAGGATTCCCTCACACAGGTAATGTGTATAGGCTTAGGGTTAGATTTGAAAATAAGGAAAAGAAGAGCATACATCTGCGACTGGGTTTTTGCCCGCTCTGTGTGTGATTTTTCAAGCATGTCGTTCAAATATTCTGTTTTTCATCTCTCAGGCTCTACGCTCTTTGATTAAATAGCGAGACGGTCAAAATTTCATACGAGTTTTATACATGACGAAGACAGATACTCCAATACGGGCTGGTTGTTTGAAACGGGTGTTTTTGGCAAATTATACTGAAAGATGAGAGGAGGAAGCTAACTCGAGAGAGAGAATATAATCAAGTCACTGTTCCAATACGAGATGGCATTTACGAAAATCTTTCGGAAATTATAGAAAGGCGAGGTACTAGAATATTTACGACGGAGACTAAACAAAGAGGAAAATGTTTTAATGAGGTATGTTTATTTGCCCGGTAATGTGGGTTCACGAGTTTCTTCAAAGGCACGCGTTCCCTGGAAATGGGTAATTTTATTCCAAAGGAAATTTAAAATGATGTTCATTAAAAGCACAGGTATCGAAACTCGCGGAATTTTGTTGATGAGGTGGAGCTTGGGCGTTGCTGTTGATGATTTTAAAGGAGAAAATGTCACATGAAATAATGAGCGTAGGTCTATGCCCACGTGTTATTTGGCTGTTAAGGGGCACACGTGTATGTTTTAAAATGGTTCTTCTGATGTACGCTTGTACGTGAGGGCTCGTGGCGGCAAGACGTATATACGTAAGACATTTTCAGAGATACAAAGCGTCGAGAAACAAGTCTGTAGGGAATTTTGCAGATATACAGATATGCAAGTAAATACGGTGTTTGTGTGTGTGTGGCTAAATTTGTCTTTTAGAAATCCCTCAAGGATTATTCACAAGCAGGGTTTTGTAGTAGGCTTGGTCCAAGTGGTTCTGTATATACATTATGTACAGACGAAGTGCTTCCAGGCTGCATGTTTTGTCTTTGTAGTACATTGTCAAAGGTAAGTGGTGTCGGACACAGTCGTTCAAAAAGGGACTTGGTTTACGTAGGGCATTGGTGAATTATGGAATGAGTTGTTGGCGAATTACTGGAGGCGTGGATGAATGTAAATGTTTGCTGACAAAGTGTTGTTGTTTATTTGCAGATGAAGAGATTCAAGAGTGGTATAAAGGCTTTTTGAAAGACTGTCCAAGTGGATGTCTGACT
>JAQGBJ010002705.1:0-15329 GCA_034698345.1 Sphaeridia pumilis
TGCACTGATTTTGGGAAATGTGTTCCCCTTGACAAAAAAGTTCATGTTCAAAGGCTACTTTTGCCACGTTTATAGCTCTGGTAAAGTCACCATTGTCCCGGTAGAGTTTCGCCAGCAACATGCGATATTTTGCAGGGTAACAATCACAGCGTCCAGCTGTATACGTTTCTTGTGCCTTGACGGATAACTTGACGACTTCTTCCACAACTGATATTAGTTCACCATCATTATGCTTCGATCGTAACACTGATTTCAGCACATGAAATGTAACAGCTGAGTTGTAACCAAAATATTCAACTGGGTTCAAAAAACGGCTGCGGTATTCATACAAGTTGTCATGAGAGCCGCGAATCAACGAAGCCAATTTGAACAAGAGGTTGCGCACTTCCGACTGTAGACTTTGCAAAAGGTCAAAACCGGACGTCATTTCCACTTGCGATAGATCCCTTGTTGCTTCAAGTTTCTCTATCCATTGAGTAAAGTATTTGGAGAAAGCATCTAGATTTTGAATATAATTTTCCCAAAATGCAATAGGTTTGCTTTCCAGGACATTGTCAAAGTCAAAACGCGTTTCCGGGATTGCGCATAAAACTGCGCAAGCAGTTGCTGTGTTAATGACATCAACTTGAAGAATATTTCCAACCTGCAAGATTTCCTGCAGAAGCATCAATGAATTTTCCACTGGTTCCCGGAAGAGGCAGCAAATTTTTGCCGCAATCACCTCTTCACATCTTGATTTAAGATAATCTTTGTTTCCGACATAGAAAATTTCATAAAAATTGTCTGAAAGGAAAAGAAGAAACGTCGAAGTCTCTTCATTTGTTGAGTTGATGAAAGTTGCGATGTAATTGTTCCTGAAGTCTTGCTCGGAAATTCGTAATTCTTGCTTCATCGAGGGATCGGGGTTTGATTTTGATCTTGCGATGTCAAACATTTCAAATTGCAAGAGTATCGTTTCTGCAGCTGCAAATGTTGGTTGCACTTTGTTGTCGGAACAGTTTAAAAGCATCTCCAGCGTATCAAAAATTTGCAGTATTTGAGCATTGTATTTCGCAAAATACAGTGTCGCCGTGATAAAGGTGTTCCAGAGATGATCGAGGTGGTCTGAAGAACCTCTGAACTTGGAGCGAACATACTTCATGAGCTTGTTCATTGTTGATAATACAGTGGAAATTTGTAGACTTGTTTTGCAGTTAAAAATACCGTTGGGAAAAAACTGCGATATTTTGACGATAAGTACCATAATGTCCGTTGACAGTTCGACTAAACCCCACTCAATGGCAGCGAAAAGTTGGATTTTATGGACAGGACCTTCGGATTCAAAATGGTCGAGCCATCGATTGATCACTATTATGGGGAAACTGTCAATGTTACACAAGTGTTTCGTCAGTGCCGTAGCAACTTTAAAACTGACTCGTACTTCTTGTTTAGTCTGACGATTAAGAAATGCCTTCAGAAATCCAGCGCAGGGGAAAACTCCCAATTCCAAAGCGTCTGCGCAAAAAAGAATCAGAGCTTCGTTCGAGTAATACTGGACTTTGTTGAAGTGTCGAAGAAAGCTTTCGATTGCAGAGCAATAGCCGTTAAGTTTTCCGTCCAATCGAAGTTGGTAGTACAGTTGTTTCAGTGTGGGCAGGATCCAATTCAAAAACTGTTCGACTTCGTGAGGACCTGATCGTCGCAACACTGCTTCCTGGAGAACTCGATGCACGACGTGTGTACCACCTACTTTTTCAGCCAACGACCATGAAACGAGCAAAGATAGAGCTTGCACAACTTCAAATTCATCAGTAGCAAAATCTCGTGCTATTATTTTGAACCAAAATGTTGGAACACCAGTGGGCGGGAAATAGGCCATCAAATTCAGCAAACGAAGTGCAAGATGGCCGCCAGGCCTCTGAGGCAAGTATTCCAGTGTGTCCGTCCACAGATGGCGCAGGCGTTGATAAATACTGCGGACTTCCGGTTCATCGTTGGGTTCATCCATGTCTTGCATGGATTTGACTTTTGCTTGGGCCAGAAGTGCAGCGATTGTTAACGGATTTTCTCCTCCATCCTCAAGCGTTCGATTTCGCTCGACAATCGCCGTGAGAGCGGCGTTGAGAGCAATCACCAGTCCTCCCGTGTATTCTGCAAGTTCCGCCCAGTGATCGTCAATGTCCGTGGTTGGAACTGCTGTCCCGGCAAGTTTCAGTCTGATGTACTGTTCGCAAACTTCAAGGCTTACTTTTTCAATGCTGACTGCGCTATCCTTGAAGTCCGTCCATCCCTTTTTTAATCTTGTCGTGATGATAATTACAGGTGGGTGGCCTTTTGGAGGGACACTTTTTGGCGCAAATCTTTTGTACAGCTCGAAATCTTCGATGTTGTCAAACACCCATAACGTTTTATGTTTCAGAATGTTGTTGTGTAACCTCGAAATGCTTGCCGAGTTGAGTACGGCTTTGTTTTCGCCATCCCGTTGTTGTACCAGTTCAAATAGATTCTCAAAGATTGTTTCCAGGCTTGCTTCAGTTTCAGCGTCAACCCAAATGAGGTTGTCGAAGTCGTCCTTGTTGTTCCTTGCGTACAGTTTTGCTAACGTTGTTTTCCCAGCTCCACCCATTCCAACTAATATTACAACTTTGGCGCCAGTGCCAGCAGTGGACGTTTCAAGCTTTCGATGCATCAGCTCCAGTTCGGCACTTCGGGAGGCAAGGACGTTTGGGATGTCGTCCAGAGCGAAGTTGTAGGAACCAAGAAGTCCATCCTGTGTGAGCAATTGATGAATGTAATAATTTACGTATAATTACAGCCCATTCCCAAGCGCTTGGGAATGGTCATTGGCAAATGCTGTAAACTTACTGCAGCTCCATTATTGTCTCTGTTGAAATAATTGTGGTGCTGCTTAACCGTGGACTGGTTGATAAGAATTCCGCCATGACTTATTAGACTTTCCGCAGTTATGCCAGTAGAAGCCTATGCATCAAATTTTCGTTAGAAACAATAACACCGCAATTTTGGATTTTTTGAAAACAGCTTTTTTTATCTTTCTAGTTCACCTTCTTGGCGTTGGTGTAAATAATCGGCAGACCCCCATTTCTTGTGCTGGGACCTGGTTTCTCTTGGTCTCCCATTTTGAACTTGGCTTGACTGTATATAATTTCTTTGAATTTGGAACAGCAAAACCATTGATTATAGTTAAAACTCTTTGATTTTGTCAGGTTCGGTGTTTATTGCTCTTTCTTCGAAAATGAGCTGCAAAATACAGTATTGGCGAGGCGAGGATTTGAACCCCATAGCTTAAGTTTTGACGCAAATGTTCAACGATTTTGGTCTGTGACTTCCTTGCTTGCGGTCAACCTCTTTGCTTATCACAATTTCCCTACTATATTCACTTAACTTAAATTGCAACTCGGTTTTTTCTGGAATCAAGTATTACAATATATACTCTTGATCAGAGAAAAGATAATCGAAGGAAGACACATGTGAACTAAAGCCGAACTAGCAAAAGAAGACAATCAAGACGTTGGATTCTTCGGTGGAACGCTAACAATCAACAAGAGTGAATGGAAATCAACCAAATACTACGAGGAAGCAAAGCAAGTCTATCAAGGGCGGATGTTAAGAAGAAAGCAGAAAATATCAAACTAGGAAGTTCAAATGTTGTTAATAACTAAACATATATATATATGTATGTGCGTCGCAATTATCAAATGTCAAATCAAATTGTGTCAATTCTAGCGAAGGAAAATATCTAATGGTAGCAATGTTATGCACCTATCAACCAATGTATTTATTTTTAAGCAGTGATTAGAGTACACAGAACGTTGTTAAAATGTAGAAATTATGTAAAGGTCCTTGCAGCAGCCGCAAGGCTGGAAGGCAAATAAACTTTATATATATACTCTTGATTCTTCTTGATTTTTTAATTTGATCTAAGTTGCAATTTACGAACGTGCGTAATCATGACTTGAAGGAATAATAGCTGATGAGCATGGATACGGCTTTTGGTGAATCTACTAACAAGAAGCAGCTGGAAGGAAGCAGCCTGAGCTAAATACAGTTTTCTCTTAATTGAAGATACCTCAAACATTCTTCAGTCATCGCGTTTTCAATATCGTTTTTTGGCTCGTTTTAACATAAGAATACAAAAATATACATGTGTACGTAGCATACAGAAATTAGAGGCGGTAGCAAGGTTTGTCTGCATAAGTAAACTGTTTTATTTTCAAACGACGAAAAAATCTCTGGTTAAGGTATCCTACAAAACAACACATTTACATTTGGGTACACTTGATTCCTCATAAAGATCAAGCCTTTCAGAAAATGTGCCTCGATTATACTCATTAATCAAACAAGAAACCAAAAGTTCTCCACTTGTAACGCTATTTCTAAAAGAGTTTCCTTGAGATTCACACTCTCTTGAATTTTTATACAGTTTGAATTGCAAGCTCCAACTCAATTGTCCGTGGCACGTGATTATATGGTTCCAGTCACTTTCTCTCAGTCCCATTCCATTAGAAAAGAGCATGTGTTCCAGGATCCGGAAATAAGAAACGCCAACATCTTCCGCGTCCTTATAACGTTTCTTGTGCCATTTCTTGCTGCTGTTCTTGAGGCCTCGAAACGCTTGTTCCATTCTTTCAGGGCGTTCCCGACTTTTTTCAAAGCAATTATTTATTCGTGTGTACCAAACCAAAGCTTCGAACCAAAACGAGTTGACCGTTATTGAATCTCCCGATCCCAAGTTAACGTTTCGGTGTTCCCGGAAGGCGTCTGATTTCCGTTGCAACTGGTAGAGCGCAACGGCGTTGAACACGTGAAGCATTCCCGTGTACACATTGAAGGCGGAGCGTAATATTGGAACTGAGACTACACTTTTTTTAAACCACATTGTGAAAGTGTGCACAAGTTGCACGACTTTCCCGGGTTTTTGTCGCCACAGAAGCATGTTAACAACAAGGACGCAGATGGCTGGAACTGCCTCGATAAAGTCGGAGAATTCCGTAATGGATCTCTTTGTTCCAGTGCAAGACAACAATCGGTTTAAACTCTCCAAGGCTTGATCCACGTCTCCATCGAGGCAGAAAAATACAACGAGCTCGATGTACGACCAACAGGTGACGATGTGACCATCTCCAAAGTATACCGAATGGCTGTCCAAAATTTCCGTGAGCAGCTGGCATATTTTTAGAGATCCATCTTCGGTATTGTGGTACAATTCAATGAGGAGGTGCGTAGAGTAGCTTTGAGATATATTTTTCTTCTTACAAGCAAGTTCATGATCAAATGCCATTTTTGCCTCTTTGATTGCCTTTGTATAGTCAGGAATTGCCGTACAGAATTTTGCAAGCAAAATGCGATATTTTGCTGGAAAGCACTCACAAGGGCGGGACGTGTCCATGTCTTTTTGTTCTCTGACAGACAAATTTACAACTTCTTCCACAAAATACTTTAGTTTTTCATCACCCATTTTCAAATGTATCCACGATTCCAGCTTTGCAAAAGTGTGGCTTGAGTTGTATCCAAAACGCTCGACTGATTCAGCAAGATGACTGGAGCCGTCTGAAGACAAGGATTCAGCAAAGGTTAAATGTAGCATGACTAACCGACTATGGGTAAGTGTCACAAGATTTTTTAGAAGTTGAATTTTTTCTGGCGTCTTTGCTTCTCTACGGTCAAATGTGTCGACCCAACGGTTAAGATACTTGTGGCAACGTGGCAATTTACTAATATACTCATACCAAAAGGCAGCAGGTTGAGATTGTAAAAATTCGTCCAGATTTTTCGCAGGAATTGCGTGAAAAACAGCACAAACCACCGCAGTGTTGATGCAGTCAATCTCAATGTAGGTTTCATCGTGCTCTACTTGTTCAAGAAGTGACAGTGAATGCAGTATTGGTTTGTGGAAAAGACAGAAAATTTTGGCGGCAATTGCCTCTTGACACTTGTCTTGAATCGTGCCCCGGTTTCTGGAAACGAAACCATCTTTGAACAATCCCGACGTTATTTTATGAAAGATTGCAACTGATTCCTCTGAGGATCTGACGAAGATACTCAACTTGTTCCGGTAGTCTTGCACAAACGCTTTCAATTGTTGTTGTTTCGCCAAACTGTCACGCTTTGACGTTGATATTGCCATGTTGAACATGCCAAAGAGTCGGAGTATTGTTTCTGCAGCTTCGAAAGTTGGTTGCTTGGAGAATTCAGACTGGTTTTGAAATATTCGCAAGGAATTGAACCTTGTCAGTAGTTGACAAGTCGCTTTAGCTACGTTGCAAGTCGTCGTGACGAAATCGTGCCAAGGGTCATCATAGCGTTCAGCAGAATATGTGTACTTGCAGCAGGCAAATTTTATCAGCTTGTTTAAAGTTGATAAAACGTTTGACAGTTCTAGAGTTGTTCTGCTGCTGCATATGGCGTCTTCAAAATATTGTGAGACTTGAACCACGATTTCCATTATTTCGGTTGTAAGTTCAACTGTCTGCACGTTTATAAAGTCGATTAGCTGAATTTTTCGAACGGTCCTCTCAGCTTGGAACTGTTTGAGCCATTGCTTGATCATTTCGACGGGGAAATTGCCAATTCTGGTCCAATTTTTCAGCAACGCTATAGCGGTGTCAAAACTAACGCGCACTTGCTCATCTCTCCGTTGGTTCAGAAACGTCTTCAAAAGATCCAAACATGGGTGAACTCCCAATTCCAAAGCTTCTGCGCAAAATCGAATAAGATCGTCGTTAACGCAGTACTGTGGCATTTTGCCGAAGGGCTGCAGAAAGCTTTCGATTGCAGAGTAATAGCTGATTAGTTTTCCTTGCTCGCGAAGTTCAAAGTACAGTTTTTTCAATGCAGGTAGAACCCATGATAGAAAATCTTCAACTTCCTGACGACTGGCTCGCCGTAACAATGCTTCTTGGAGAATGCGATGCACAGCGTGTTTGTCACCGACTTTGTCAGCCAAAGACCATGAAACAAGCAAAGCAAGAGCTTGAACGACGTCATTTTCTCCAGCTCCTGGATTTTGTAACAATATTTTGAACCAAAACGTCGGAACACCAGTGGGCGGGAAGTAGGCCATCAAATTCAGCAAACGAAGTGCGAGGGGGCCGCCAGGTCGATGAGGCAAATATTCCAGTGTGTCCGTCCACAGATGGCGCAGGCGTTGATACATAATGTGAACTTGTGGTTCGTCGCTGGGTACATCAAGTTCTTGCATGGATTTGACTTTTGCTTGGGCCAGAAGTGCAGCGATTGTTAATGGATTTCCTCCTCCATCCTCAAGCGTTCGATTTCGCTCCACAATCGCCGTGAGAGCGGCGTTGAGAGCAATCACAAGACCTCCAGTGTATTCTGCAAGTTCCGCCCAATGTTCATCAATGTCTGTAGATGGCACTGCTGTCCCGGCAAGTTTGAATCTGATGAATTGCTCGCAGACTTCAAGGTTCAATTTTCCTATGTTAACCGAGCTTCTCATAAAGTCAGTCCAGCCTTTTGTGATTCTTGTCGTGATGATAATTACAGGTGGGTGGCATTTTGGAGGGACACTTTTTGGCGCAAATCTTCTGTACAGCTGGAAATCTTCGACGTTGTCAAACACCCAAAGTGTTTTGTGTTTCAAAATGTTGTTGTGTAGCCTTGAAATGTTGGTGGGAGTAGTCTCAGCCTTGCTTTTTGACTTGACTTGATCCACCAAATTAATCAGGTCTTCAAAAGCTGTTTCCAGGCTTGCTTCAGTTTCAGCGTCGACCCAAATGAGGTTGTCGAAGTCGTCCTTGTTTTTATCAGCATACAGTTTTGCCAACGTTGTTTTTCCAGCTCCGCCCATTCCCACCAGTATTACAACTTTGGCGCCAGTGCCAGCAGTGGACGCTTCAAGCTTTTGATGCATCGACTCCAGTTCAACATCTCGAGAGGCGAGAATGTCTGGCATGTCGTCCAGAGCAAAGTTGTGGAATCGAATAGGCTTATCCTGTTAATTATTATAGCGTAAATATATGTACTGAAACTTTAGATATATGTGATTCAAAATTCAAAATTAAACTCACTCCAGGAATATGATTGTTATATGTAATTTGGCGCTGGTCAATGGTAGTATCGCCATGAATCGCCAGGTCCCTCGCTTGTATCCCCGTGGAAACCTTTTTTAACAAATTAATTATTTTAGAATTTTACAATCTTTACAATTTTAAAAATTTTAGAATTAGAAATTTTCAGAGATATGTATACCTTCTGGTAATTGTAAATGATTTGATTCTTGATTGCAGAGCTTGGCCCCGGCTGCGGTTCCTCCATGTTGAAAGCGTTTCAAAATTCTGAAACGTACTTCTGGTTCTGGGTTTTGAACTTGCACAATCTTATATTGCTTAGGGTATTTGAAGCCGATTTCGATTTTGGTACTGTGGACTTCTATTGACGTGTCATGCCAAAGAGCGAATCACAACTATACGGACGCGCAAAATTATAGTTGCTGCTCCGTTTTATTTGTCTAATCAACTTCGAAGAATTAATGAGCTTGATTCAGTTTTTAACCTTGGAACGTCACACCAGGCAAGTGGTGGAATTAGTTCCCAAGAAGATGAAATTTGATTCAACTATTATGTTTCAAATTGATAAAAGGCAGGCCATTATCGTTCATGCTCAAATGTCCTTTGAATATAACAAACTCAATTATTCGACCACCCGAACTCATCACCACTTCAATAGTCTTTATATGGTTGATGGAAAGCCAAAATGAATTTAGATGTGATGAACATCGTAATAGTTCCTCGGAACTTGCATGAAACGTTGATAGAAAAGTCTTCCGGACATTGATATAATTATCGGCGCCTCTAACCGCAGTTGTTGTTCAGTTCAAGATTGCTTGTCATTGTTCTGGTTAACAAGTTATAGTTATATCGTATTTCGGCGCCCTTTCAAGCTGATAGTTTGCTCTACGTGGTACACAAGAAGCAGGGCTACTAGTTTCATAAATGATTGATAAGTTTCGGAATAGGACGTCAAAGCATTTTCATAATCAAAAACAGGCCTTTTTGTTCGCAGGAATCTTGCAGATATTATTGCAGTACTGCAACCACTGCAATCTCCGAACAAAAGGTTCAGCTCAATTTCACCAACATCGAACAGATGAAAGCAGAGGAACTCAAAGCCACATCCTTCCGGTCATGATGATTTTCTTCCGATGAAACTCCTGGCAAAGCCTCAACCTTATACAAAACGCTTCACAGCAAAATTCTGGACCAACGCCATTTTTTACCATTTTTAAAAAGCTATTTGAGTTTATTCCGTGTATTCCAAAGAATGTCTTATGAACAATTAAGAAGCGCAAAACCCGCCATCGATAAAAACATTACTTCCATGCACCATAGGCACCACAGGGCTCAGCAGCACCAAAACCGTATTGACAACGTCCTCCAACTGACACACTCTTCCCATTGGCGTCCTCTGAAGAACCTTCTGATAAGCGCCTTGCCCGAGGCCTTCAGTGTAGAACTTGCGGACCAAGTCCGTCATGACAATGGAAGGGTTGACAGCGTTAACACGGATGTTCTTCGGTCCAAGATCGATGGCCATGGCTTTGGTCAGCGAGTCCACGGCTGCTTTGCTGAGGTTGTAGCTGATGCTTTGCTCCACTCCATAACGAGTAGCCTACAAACAACACTATTTTATTGTCACATATTCTTTCTTAAGACATCCGAGTCGCTTTGAAGTCACCAAAAATCTTACCACCGAAGACATGTTGACGATGGATCCAGCAATCCCATTTTCAATCATTTTTGCAGTGACAACCTGAGAGACGTTCAGCATGGCTTTACAGTTGACATTCATGAGCCTTGAACAGAAACCCAGCATTATTCAAAACTTGAGCAATAAAAAGTACGATAGATGGCGCTGACAATCACTCACTTGTCAAAATTCTCCGAAGTCGTCTCCATGAAAATCCTCCCTGCAGCAATTCCAGCATTGTTCACCAGACAGTGCATCGCCGGCAGTTTCTCCACTGCTGCTCGAGTCTCCGCCCAGTTCTCCAGGTCAGCGCAGATGATTGTCGCTTCTGGACATGTCGATTTTAGTACTTCTAGTCCTTCCGGGTTCTTGTCCAGTGCGAAGACCCGGGCGCCCAATGACGTTAGCTTCTCACAGAGAGCTCTGCCAATGCCTATTCGATGTATTTTCCAAAATGTAGTTTATAGCTTTCAAGGCTGCTAACTACAGTTTTTCTATAGACAAAAAACACATACCTCCACCGCCTCCAGTAACGAGGACGTTTTTCCCATGGAATTCAATTTCCAGCGATGCCATTTTGCCAATTTTAGAGTATATTGACGCTCAACTAATTTTCCTAGAAATCTTCAAGTCAAACAGTAGAACTAGAACTCGAATCTACTGCTTTAAATGATGAATTGAGTTTTTCAGCCGCATTTATAATCTTATCATTATCATTTTTAATAGTTTTGATTAGACTTCTGATAAAGTTTGCTGGTTGGTTTGCATTGATATTTATTTATATTGAAAAATATTCAACCTCAATCACCAATACAACTTATGTTTCTTTCTATTAATAATTGTTTCCAATATTATTTCCTCAACGGCCTTCACAAATCCTCTTGCTGTTCACCTGTCTACCAGTTTCTGTCACATCACTCTCAATTTCTTCTTCACTTCCAACATTCAACACTAATATAACTCAGCAAGGAAGCTAAATTGAAGCAGCAAAAATTAAACAAAAACTTGTCTATGCTAAATACACAGTAATGTGTTGCGTACATCATACAGGTGTCAATCAAATCAAGCATAAAAATTATGTCATTCCCTCGTCAAGGCGCATCTTCTTAATTCCCTCAAAGCAGCATCTCTCAAAAGCCACGCGCTTTGCGCTTCTCATAAGCGCGCGCGCTCTCGCATCTTTATTCAACAGTCTCGCGTCTAATTGATGCTAGTCGACTAAACAGTTGCGAATTTCGCAATTCCACAATGCTAAAATTTGCACACTTTGTATTGACACCATTGCCGTGTATATAACACGTTACCTGTCGAAAAACAAACTTTACGACCGGATCAAGGATTCCAGCCGATTGTTCAAGGGTTGCGAGAATCATTTCTTTGAAAAATGTCTCGCTCTTTTACCGAATAGATTTCCATCAATTATACGTCCTTGTTAGACACCAAGTTTCAAGATTTCGCAGCTTCACACCAAATACAACAGTGTTGCATCAATCATTTTTTAGCGCCACTTGTCGGCTTTATTGCATCTCGCTAAATAATTTTTAACCACATATTAACGACTCGGGTATCGCTGAAACTTTGCAAAATATTTTTTGCAAAATACTGTTGTAACCGTTGCAGTCGCCAAACAAAAAGGTTCGAACAGCAGAGCCTTTAAACCACTTCCTTCCGGTCATGACGATATTCCTCCGATAGACCATCCGGCCAAGCTCTAATCTGATATGTAACGATACTAATACTGTAATGCTATTCAAACGAGAGAGATAGCTCAGAGGACAAAATATATACGGGTTGAGCACATGTAACGTGTATTTATTTACGCCCCTCTAACGAAATACTGAAATACACTGAAACTCTAGCGAGGGACAGATTAGATTTCAGTAAGCTACCAAAAGGGAAGGGATAGTGTACCAACAGTACAGTTAACTTTAATGTATTTTTGTGTATTTGAGCTTCCTTATAGAGTCTGTACCAATAGCCTGAAATATATATATTTTGGTTTCCTGTCTGCCGCTGCTGCAATTGTGGAGTAAAATCAAAGGTTAACATAACACACAAGTTTGCTTTAGAAGATACACAAACATTTTTATCTATTCATGAATATACAGGCGGCAAAGAGCGTTCGAGCCGCTGATATGGGAGCTCAATGAGAGTGAACTTGGATCTCTGTACCTTGGAAAGCTATTTAAAAAGCTGAGGTTGTAAACGAAGTAGACTTTAGTAGGTTTACAGCGTTGAGAGTGTAGCATAACGCTGCTAGATATTTTGTTGTTTTTGGAGCCCAGTGTTACAAATTCTTAATAAAATTAATGTTTTTTAGAGTACCGAAAAGTGAAAAGCGTTTTGGCGGGAAACGCGAGGTTTTGAAATTGGCGCTTGCAGCGTAGTGTCTTTACTAACTAGAGTCAAAGGTGCTACATGTTGTACATAGTACACGGTGCAGAAAGTGAAAGCGGGAAGAAGAGCCGAAGAATCAAGATGCAGAGAGACTAAACTCTGCGCTACCCGCCTTCTGTAGGTTAACATTGTGCTATGAATACAGGGGAAAGGCTGTGCGGGAGGGGAAGTGAGAGTGAGAGTGAATGCGGGCAGTAGGATAGGGCGGCAAGTTTGAATTTGTACTTTTCCAGCTTAAACTAAATTCCGCCCTTTGCTTTTAAGAATCTCAATGAATTTTCATAACTTGAGCAGCGGAAGTTGATTTTGCTGGAAGAATGTAAGTGTCGTAGCGCCTTCAAAGTTTGGAATAATGAAGCATTCAACAGTTTTATCGTGGATTTAGTTGCTCAAAGTGCAATATTGGTGCGGTACAATCAATAAGAATGAAAGTTTCTTCAATTGTCTTCCATAAATAATTGAAATTGGAACTACAAAATGTAGTACAAGTAGGTGAGTCGGTCGAATATACATTTTCAAAATTTTGGTACCTTAAGTAACAAATGTATTTGAATCTCCATAGCTCTAACCTTAAGTTGTAAAAAAATCTTCGTGCTAAAATAGTGCTAAAAGGCGTATAGACCATATACCATTGGGGTGGCTGGATTTGGCAGAAAATTATTGCTAGTATAATCGCACGATCGTATGAAAGCTGTTTCCGGCGGTTGGCAGATCTGTAATGATAATTTACTGCCAGCCCATATTTAAGCCTGCCTAACCAGAAATAATATACCAGCTGCTTAGAGTTGTAATGTTCTAACTGATAATCTGGGAACATGTGTTATAATTTTCTGGATATTCAAGAACACGTATTTGGTATCAGGTCTGGTGCATTTGTGGAGCTAACAGATTGTCGATCCCGTCGTGTATTTATAGCAGCAAAGTATCCTGCATTTCTTGTAATGTCAAGTATAAGAGTTAATGCTGCAGACTGCAGACGCAAGCTAGATTTATGAGGAAAAACAAATATTCCAGCATGTGAAGAGTGGGCTTTAGTTTTTTGCTTGAGTCGGACGTAATGTTTCAGTGTGTAGGAAAAGCAATCAACGAGGTTTCGTGTAACCACGTTCGAAACGTGGAGTAACAGTAGATTTTCATAGTTGCAATTTTGCAAACGAGCCAGTTTTAGCGCCACGTGTTCTACCGCTACAAAATTTTTACATTAAAGTTTATATTCGTAATATAAAATTCCCAAGCTTTCTTTGATTCATCTAATTTTTAGAATTCTTGTCCGGAGTTAAGCATGGGCAGATGCACACATAATAAAAATACACATAATTAATTTTTTGACAGATGCTTGTTTTGATTGTTGCCGGGTCAAGTTTAGGTCAGCGCGCGCCGTCCGTGACTTGTATCAACAATTGGGCAAATATTGCACAGCTCGTCACTTGTAAATTTAGGCCTTTTGTGAATCGCGCTGAACAAAAGCGCGGATGTTTGTAGACTCACTTGGTAATTAATTCCCGTTTGCTATTGTCCTGTTTTTCTCTAGTATTTTTATATATGCCAATTGTATGTGATAGCATCAATTTCAACAAGAGACAAAAACAAACATGAAAATATGCAGAGTGAAGAGTCCCATAACGCTTCCAAACAAATATATAAAATTCTCGACATGTCTCGCTTCGCTCTATTGACTTGCAGATTGCCGTTGACATTAATTCGACATTTTAAGCTACTCCCTATAACAACCATGACTATATGAGGGATCAAAGGGTTAATTTGATTTTTCGCAGGAGCAGGTATCAGATTTCTGATCCGCTATACCTTTTGATTTAATTTTGGCTAATATGATCCTGAACGGTTGAGCTGGAAACTAAAAAATGAGAAGTTTGTCAAAGCTGACTAATGTGTCGCATGTAAAAAATCGATTACTTTAGTTAGGAGTTTGTAAGTTGCGTCAGATGCAAGGTTAGTAACAAACAAAATAATAGAAGCAAGCTTCGGTCTTCCCCTCAATTAGCCTGTATAATTTTCGCATGTTTTTTAAATGAGACTAGTTTTTCAAAGGCAATTATATAAATATTTTGTGGGTTTAAAAAGGCTGACAAGTATATTCAGCTTTTAGCAACTCGAAACAGACTATACAGCAAGCTTATACTTTTAGCATATTTTCTTTGGAACGAGAATATTAGTTCATCTTCATTTATTCATGGCAAATACAAAAATATGGCAATATATGATTAGCAAGAACTGGCATATATTTATTTCTCAATCTTATCTGCAGTAACCTCTTATTCTCGTGTTTCCGTTCAAACTTTTATCAAGCATGTCTCGCATGAGTTTTTAGAACAGCGTTTGAACTGGGCGAGCCGCATGTATATATGTGTTTTTCTGATAACAAATAATATGTAACTGTTATCGGTTATCTGTAGATGCTATAGCGTGCTATGTTGTTCGCTAGAATTTCCCAAGCTTTTAGATATTGTTCACGCGATAGGTCAAAATTCATACAAAATTGTAAGCCTGCGCTTTGAAAAATGATTTTAAACGGTATGCGTTCCTGGTCATTTGGTCATTTGCGTGGTCAAAATGACAGCTGGAGGCCGCGCGCTCCACAGCGTTTTAGTGCTCAACTCAAACTTGTGGTTTTTCTAGCAGCGTTTTGTGGCTACACATTTCCTAGTACCAGAATCTCGTACATATTTTATACATTGAGGTTTTCCTTAATTTGAAACAGTTTTATCAGTTGGTGTTGACGATTCGAACCAAAAATGTTTCTGTCCCGTCGAATTTTTCCAAGAAATTTCAAGCTCCACGTTTCGAGATAGATTAACTGACTGAGAGCACAGAGGCTTGTTTTTACATGGTTAAAGCAAGCAAATTACTCCACGGTCAAAGGTCAGCTCAAGTTATAATAGCTCATGAGTTCATTAGAATCTCATCAAATTCTAGTACTACTCAAGTCACTGTTGCAAATGGATCATCTTCCAACGCCATAAGAAATATTAAATCAAGGTCACCTGCAATAAGTAATACAGTAACCATAGTACAGTAAGTGAGCGGCATATTCGCCAGAATTCGAAAAAAACAACAATTTCTGGGGAACAATTTATGTTTCATTCTTGCGTATGTTATTTGCGTAAAAACTATTTTATATTTTTACTAAATGATGGGATCTAACCGTTGTAGTTGAGGCAGTCCATATTCTGAAGGTGCTTGTTTACATTAGTGCCTATGCCATTACG
>JAQGBJ010002706.1:0-15328 GCA_034698345.1 Sphaeridia pumilis
TGTGTGGACAGTTATTTTGATGCAGTTACTCGAATTGGGGTGCAACCACGGTAACTATCTATATGTGAACAGAGCCTCAGAGTCAGAACCTCTGTTTGTTGGTTCCAAATTTTTTGGCGCCAAATTCAAAGCGCAGCGCTCGCGTTTTAAATCTCTTCAGAGGCTGGTGGATTATACCAACACTTGATCCTCCTCAAAAAAATATTCCCATACAAAAAACACTTGTTCATCCCCCTCTTCGTTTTTGAAAAATTGATCTCCTCGTTGATAAAAGAAACTCGGTAAGAATGACAAGTTTTGATGGAAATTTATCCTTGAGTAGTTCAACAAGGAAGAAAAGATGGGAAAAAGGGACGTGAAAAAGCAAGCATTTTTCCATAGCTCTGGGAACTTTCTTTTTGTGGTGCCAAACTGCCAAATAGCTATTCTCGTTGAGATGGACGACATATCCATCAGTGGGGATGAGATGGGATCCATTGGATATTTCACCAGTTCTCGTGGATTCTCTCCACTGTATAATACAAATACGCAATTTTGTACCGTACGCTTATATGTAGTTAACATAGAAGCTTCAGCGTCTCAAGGATATATTTTTGAAGTAGTCGAAGCCTATAGTGTTGTGGTGGTGGCATATGCAAAAAGCAATGATGACTTCCGTGGTTTTGAGGTGACAGAAGAAGGGGTGAATTTTGTTATTTGGAGAATCCCGTCGTATATATACCTTATGCATTTGGGTGAAAGTCTTTTGGGGCCTCGAAGAGAGAGAGAGATTGATGTTAGGTGTCGAATTTTGAGAGGAATCCTCTTCTTCTTCCTTTCACATGGTGATCCTTTGGAATTGAGCTCATCTTGTTGTGAATATATATCAATCCACAGTAGCTTTCTCTACACTTTCTTATGTGCATTAGGGGGAGGGGGGGAGAGAAGAAGTATATCCAGTATTTTACATATGTCTTTTTCAAAGAAGGCAGCGTGGGAAAGTGGGATGGGAAATGGAAAAATTACTTGGCCAAATGTCGTAGACCCATCTGTCAATTCCATGGACTAAGAAAGACAGGAATAGCGTTGGTTATAGTTTTAGTTATGTTTTGGTGACACTTTTTTAAACTTATTTGTATGCAGGACAGTGAGGCAAAGATATATTTTGAAAGAGACAAACTTTGAAGGGCCTACGAAGGCCGACAGTTATGAAGAGAGGAGATTGATTCCGAATTTTGCCAACAAGTACAGTACAGAGGGCGGGATTGGCGAATTTGTTTGCCATTTTCCTGGAAACCTGCTGGAGATGTATGTGATGGACGTGAAGAAGACTTGAAAAAGATTTGAGATGAGAAATTGAATATTGGAAAAAAGTTGTAGTTGCTGGACAACTTATTGGGACTCGCTGGACTGGACGTATGGAAATGTTTCATGTTCCCGGACTGGCCGCTGGCCGCTCTTTCGTTGAAAGAAGGCACTTGAAAAAGCTGGAAAGAAGAGAAACAAGATTGGAAAAATTTATATTCAAGGATTCCGAGAGGGAAAAAGAAAGTGAATAACCGTATGTTACTACACTATGGATGCAAGTTGTATGTTGTGGTACTCATCGAAGGCTCCATTGAAGTCCAGAAAATTCGGGGCTGAGGCTATATAAATATATATATATAGTATGCGGATTCGAAATGGGATGGATGGCTTGAGGATGGAAAAGAGCCAACAACACGTTATTGACATTTCATCCATCAATGCGGTCCAAGAGGATGAACAAGAAGGCCAAGAGCTACTATAGCTGGCTGAATGGAAGCTGAAGCTGCTTCCGCCGCCGATGGTCTTCAATTTCGGAACGGTTTCATAGGAATGGACCGAAGGGGGGAAATTGTAGTGGATTTTTTTACATAACTAACAGCAGCAACAGGAACCATCTATGTCAATCAAAATCCGGCTTCGGGGTGAATAGGAAATGGGGATACAAAAGTGAGTGGCTTTGGAGAAGTCGAGTGGGTCTTGTAGAATAGGTTCGTCGGGTAGAGAAACTGACTGACATGGACGTGCACGTGCTGGATTAATATCAACCATGGAATATGTTTGGCTTTCAAGGTGCACTTGAAGTAGGCCCAAGGGAATTTTCAGGCCGGAGGCTGGCTCAAGTTAAAAAGTTAAGCGGAATTCGGAGTTCGGAGAGGAAATCGGAGAGAAGTAGATTTAAGGAATAATGGTAGTCATTTTGGAGGTAAAGGGTTGAAAATGGTAGCTCCTGCTGGGCTTAAATGTTAAAAGAGATGATGCGCGTCATCTAGCGGGGGAAGAGTGGACGAGAGGGAGTGGCGGCTGGATTTGAATTTTGACGCCTGGGAGGTGAGCGGATGCTGTTTTTGGCGAGCGGGATATCAAGCTGAAATTGTGTCGGCATGAATAGCGCCGTTTTGACGAGAATCCTTTAAATTATGCATTTAATTTAATGTAATTTTTGAATTTAAAGTTTAGAATCCGTTTTTATTATCAAGCGTTTGATTTGTAAACGGAAAGTGTCTGGTGAAGGGTTTTAGGTTGGAAATATAGCCAGAACCGGGGTTACGGTTCTTTGTTTACATTTTTTGGATTCGAGAAGTTAGATAAAGGTACGAACGTGGTTAAATCCTAGGAGTTGAATCTCATGAAGTTTTGAAATGCGTGTGCTTGAGTACGAGAGGGACGTTTGTTAATTGAATGGAAATGTTCATATGCTGAATGTTAATTTAAAGTTTTTTCGGGTAAATTGACAGAAGGAGCAAAATGTCGGTGGAGGACGAAGGACCACCGGAATTGGAAGAAATGGGTGAGGAAGAAGACGAGGCTGAAATGGAAGTTGATGAAGAAGAGGAGGATGTTGAGTATCAGCCGGAAAGTAAAAGAAAAAGGGTTTCAACGAGTACGAGATATACTGAACCGGTATGAACTTGAAAGGGAACATTGCTATGGATTTTAATGAAGGATTAAGTTTTTATGAATCGATTGTGTTCAGATTGACCAGTGCCAGCAGCTTTACGATATCCTCCGAAACCACAAGAAGGATGACGGAAGTCTACTGTGTGAACATTTTATACGGGCTCCAAACCGGAGGACGGATCCTGCTTATTACGATGTATGAGAATTATATAATGGATTTTAAGTCAGCAGATGGGATTTTTTAGTGGTTAAGATGTTGACGACATGGGATTATGACATTTTCAGATTGTAAGCAACCCGATTGACATGATGAGGATACATCAAAAAATCAAAACGGAAGTCTATGAAGATCTTGATGGGATGCAGGCGGATATTGATCTGATGGTGGCAAATGCCAAGGCGTACTACAAGGTATGTAGCATTCTTGAGAGTATTAGAACATCGAAATGTGTTGAGTACAGAGAACTATTAATGTGCTAATTGATTGATTGATTTGATGTTATATTATCTAGCCGAAATCTGTGGAGTATCAAAACGCTCATGAACTGTGGGATCTTTTCATTGACAGTAAAGAAAGTATGTATGACAACCCAGGAGGTGAAAAGGGAAAGATTATTCTGCAGATTGGGAAGCTGGTAATGTTGAATTGCAACAGTACATCATTAATCAAAAGATATGATAACATTTACCATTGACGTTTCTGCAGGCGAAACGGGCAGCTGCCTCGGAGTCCCGGAAACCAAATGTTGAAGATGTGGGAGATGCATCGGAGACTTCTTCAACTACAACTGATAGAGACCGGAATGACGAGAGTTCTTCAGTGGATGGTTCATTGATGAATAATCTGGAAGAAGTGTTCAGTGCCATCATGGTGGCAACTGATAATGACGGCAGGGCTCTGCATACTGAATTCCAGCTGCTGCCTTCAAGGAAACTGTATCCTGACTATTATGAGACGATCAAGAACCCGATTGATCTGAAAAAGATCGCTATGAAGATACAAGCAGGTGATTGGTTTGTGAAAATTTTATGAGATTTTTGTTGTGGCACAGGTAAAATTATTATATGGTGGTTTTGTAGGTGAATACGGATCACTCGTGGAACTGGAAAAGGATATTGGGTTGATGTGCAGCAACGCTTGCGAGTATAACGCAAGTTATTCCGTAATTGTGAAGGACGCGAAGACTCTGAAGAAGATCGCCACACAGAAGAGACTGGAAATTGAACAGGGAAAAACATTAGCTACTCCTACGGGCACTGGAAAAACAAGTGAAAGGCTTCGAAATCGTAAATTACGAGGTGGGCAAAGTCACTCAGCGATCACCGCTGCTCTGCAGTATGAGGAAGAAGAGGATGAGGAGGAAGAGGAAGAAGAAGCTGAGGAAGACGCTGAAGAAGAAGGCGAAGAGGACGAAGAAGAAGTAGAGGATGAAGAAGGAGAAGAAGAGGAAGGGGAAGCTGATGGGGATGATTCCGATCCAATGTGGATACTTTATGAAGCCATTGCAGCTCTGCCTATTGCTGGACCATTTCTAAAGCTACCCAGTAAGCGATACTACCCGGATTATTACCAGTCCATCAACAATCCCATCTCTCTCAGCAATATTAAGGCTAAAATCAAGGTGAATATTCGAATTTCTTTTTGTACTATGAATGAAAGAATGTTTCTTTTTTCAAGAAATGTATTTTACTTCAGAGCAAGGAATACGGGAATATCACAGATATGCAAGAAGACATGGCTCTAATGTTCGACAATGCGAAGGCGTACAACCGCCCAGACTCGACTATCTACAAATCTGCCGTGAAAATGCAAAAAGCGATGCAAGCGAAATTGGAAGAACTAGCAGCTGTTGAGGATGAGTCATCGAATGATGAACCACCTGCAAAGACTATAAAAATCGAACCTTCTATTGATATAAAGGTTGAAAAACCTAGTCCGAGCAGTGGGCCTAGCGAAATGTTGAGGCGTCGATTTATGACATTGTACAAAACCGTGAAGGAATTCAAGGTATGTATCCGATAAAAAATCTTCATTTAGGCATTGTTGTACTGAAAGTTGTACCGATGTTCTTGTGGTATCCAGGACACTGGTAACTCTGTGCCGAGTATTGCATTTATCGAGAAGCCCTCCAGGAAATTGTATCCTGACTATTATAAGATTATTGCTGAGCCAATGGACCTGGAAACAATAGAGAGCAATATAAAAACCGACAGATATTCTTCTACGGATGAACTTGTCAAGGATTTCAAGGTAATAGAAAGATTTGTGTTAACACCACTATCATATTGAGAACTATATTTTTGGCATTTTTGCAGCTGATGTTTGACAATTGTCGAGTGTACAATGAGGAAGGGTCCAACATATACGAGGATGCCAACAAACTTGAAAAACTGCTATATGACAAAATAAAACAGCTTGGACCAGAAGTAGGATTTAGAACCAAAGCGAAAAAGTAAGTAGGACCAAGTTTTTTATTCCGTTCAAGCACGATTTCGAACTCATTTATCAATCAATCTCTTTAGGACGAAGAAAAGCCCGGAAATGGTTATCAAGATGAAAACGCTGGTGGATACCATTCGGGATCATAAGGACGCGAAGGGAAGGCAACCTTCTGCTATCTTTATGAAGCTTCCAACCAGACAAGTATGCTTTTGAAAATGTTCGATTTCTGCTCTATTATAAATTGAAACGTGTTTGTCTTTTCACTCAGGAATTCCCCGCGTATTATGATATCATTAAGTACCCAATCGATTTGGACCGTATTTACCAAAAATTGAGAACGAACAACTATGAGTCGCTGGATGATCTGTCCGAAGATCTAATGCTCATGTTTGAAAATGCATGCAAGTTTAATGAGCCCGACTCCACAGTCTACAAAGATGCGGTGGTGCTGCAGCAGATTGCGATCAAGACAAAGCTGAGATTGTCTGAAGACGAGGGTGGTGTCCCGGATGTCAAATCAGCTGTACGAGAAATTTTGCTGTCTATCTTTACACAAGTTTATAACCATCAAGATGAAGAAGGTCGATGTTATACTGATACAATGGCGGAACTCCCCGAATTCGATGAAGCTGAAGGGCAAAAGTGAGTTTCTGAAATCTTCAATTTTTGTCATATCTGGTATCACAGCCTTAGTGCAATCTATTGTTAAATACTTTTAGAACAAGAGGGCTCACTTTGGATCTCATCAAGAGTCGACTTGATCGAGGCTTCTACAAAAGGTTGGACACCTTCCAGAAGGACATGTTTCTGGCTTTTGAAAGATCCCGACGCTTGTCAAGAACAGATTCTCAAGTTTTTGAAGACTCAGTTGAGCTGCAGTCGTACTTCATCATGTAAGTACTCGAATAGATTGAAAGAGAAAAATCAAAAATATTCATACTAATTATCTCTATTTCAGAGTTCGAGATGAAACTTGTGGCAATGGAAGTATTTTAAAATCTCCAGCAATGATGTATACCAAGGATGATCTCGCGAAATCCGTCGAAGCCTTGCGAGCAGAAAAGAAACAGCAGGAAGTTCCACAAGAAGATGACGCAGCGGCACTCGAGATCAAGAAAGAAGACGTAAATACTACTCAGAGCTCACAGGTATGCATGTAATTACTTTACGTTTGATCTTCTCAGAACTTCAAAAGGAACTTTTCATAATGGCAATTTATCGTGAATAGAGCGAAAGTTATAACCAACAAACTTACAATATTGGAGACTTTGTATACGTCGCTTCAACGCCTGGAGGAGCATCGGCAGATGTTTCTAGTGACACAAATGCTGCAACTATTGCTGGAATGCTAAAGCCAAATATCCTGTGCATCCAAAAACTGTGGACGGAGTCTGATGGGACTAAAATGTTTGAAGGCATCGTGTTCTTGAGGCCTGAACAAACTTATCATCTGCCTACTCGCAAGTTTTTGCAAAAGGTTAGTTGATCTCTTAGGCATGCATGCACATAGAGCTCAAGCACACTAAAATGTGAATATATTGTTGTAGGAGGTCTTCAGAAGCGATATTCGAACGAGTCACAAGCTGGGTGACATACAGGGGAAATGCTGGGTTATGGCTGTGAAAGGAAATAAATACTTCAATTATTCTCCAGAAGACTTTGCTGATGATGATGTATACGTGTGCGAGTACCGCTATTCTCATCGAGCCAGGAGTTTTGCCAAGTTGAAATCTTGGGCTTTTGACTCTGACAATGTGACACTTGTTCAAAGGCCGAAACCTTTGGAACCTATCCGGATTGCTTCAGTATTCAAAGAAGGAGTTGATAAGGGATACGATGACTTGCACCTCCTTGAGGAAGATCTAGACAAGATACCGAAAGAGGAACTGAAGGTATGAAAATGAAGTGTCAATGTATGTAGAAATACAGATAAGAATCATGAGCATTTCTAATAATCTTAATCTTCGGATACAGAATATTCAGTTGATCATGCCGGCCGGAGGCAAAGTAGGGTTTACGTTCTATGAGCAATTCGTTCTGCCTTGTGGTCCCGTCCGAGCTGGAGACTATGTTTATGTGAGGGTTGAGAACACGAAAAAACTTGTAGCCCGTGTTGACACCATGTGGTCAGACAGCGCGTAAGTAAATCTTAAATACGAGAATAAGAATATCAGGTAATTGACTGAAAAATATTCCAACTTCTAACATCCAGAACCACCAACTTCCATGGACCATGGTTCACCACTATCGGCGAAATTAGTTCAACGGCTGTTTCCCCCGGAAGAACGTTTTATAAACAAGAAATTTTTCAAAGTTCCATCGAAGATACAAACCCATTGCTTGCAATATGTGGCAAATGCTGCGTTCTTGACATCAACGACTACGTAAATGGTAAGCATTTACTTGTTCGATAGCACGATTCTCTTGTTACATATAATCAGGGTTGACATTTTATCTCTGCAGTACGCCCAACGGAGATTCCCGAAGAAGATGTTTTTGTTTGCGAGTCTTTGTACGAAGAGGCAAAACGTCAAATTAAGAAGCTTGATGGCTTGAAGAAAGTTTCCCGTAGAGATAACAGAGTTCATCATGATGAATTGTATTTCTTCCGCAAGCCTATTACTTTAACGAAAGTGGAATTCGACGGAACTCCTGTGCAGAATATGCCGAAACTAAAACCGAATCCGGTAAGTGGAATTTGAAAGCTAAAGCACCCGCTGTTAATTGTAAACATGCAGTGATGCATATTTTTTGTAGATTGATACTAATTTTGGTTTATTTGATTTGTAGATTGATACTGATTTCGAAGACTCTTTGGATGCGCCTCCATCCATAGGAGAGGCTTCTACAAGCTCCTTAATCAATACTGGCCCTGCGACTCCTAGCAGCTCAGGAGCAGCAACTCCTAAACCCACTAAAAAGTCCGCCTCGAAAGGTGGTAAGAAGGTTGTTACCGGATACATCTTGTATTCTAGTGACGTTCGCAAAGCCGTAGCTGAGAAAAACCCTAGCATGTCGTTTGGAGAGATCAGTCGCCTTGTTGGTTCTGATTGGAAGAAGTTGCCACCGTCCAAAAAGCAGCCGTATGAGGATCGAGCCGCTGAGGCAAATCGAAAGAGTGCGTCGGAAGCGAAAGAACGTGAAGCAGTTGAGAAAGCGGAGGCAGAAGCTGTTGCTAAAGCCGCCGCTGCAGCTGCCACTCCGAAGATCAAGAAGGAATACACTGAATCCGAGTTGCAAGCTTTATTATTGTCTTTGAAAAAAAGCCCTGACCATGTTTTCGAGTGTTTCTGGGATGGATGCGAATGGCAGTTCGAAGATGCTGCTGATCTGCTGGAGCATCTCTGTTCGGAAGTTCATGGGCATATTGTGAAATACTATGCTGAATTCAAACCAAATGCACAGCGTAAGGACTACAGCTTTTTAAAATTCAGTTTTATGATACCTCTGATTTACGGAGATTTAATTTTTCCTTACAGCTGGAGAATTCCAGTGCCAGTGGAAGAACTGCGGCAGAGTTAAAAAGGGTGCGCCACCATTCCCAAGTTTGCTTCGGTTGATTAGACATGGAAGAGAAATACACATCTTGAAAGGCAACGGCAGAGCAATACCGCCGGAAATGAGGAGCAAGTAAGTTGAAATTTAACATCTCCAGACTAGCCATAATTAAAGAAGTCACTAATATTTTATTCGTTTTCGTATCATTACAGGTTGTTCACTGTTTCTAAAAATCCAGCGTTCAGGAAACAATTCCCAATGACTCCTCAGATAAATGGCGGGAACAGAGGTCAGCTACGTAAAAGTTTATTCTCAGAACTTGGGCCTGGTAGCCCACCTATGCATGATTGTGAGTGTTGTGTTTTTGTCTGGTTGCAATTGTATGTTACAGCTTCATGTGGTGAATGTCTCGAGTGTTTGTTGTATGAAAGATTCATGTATGTAATTTTGTCGGTAAAGTAGAATCAAGCGTTGAAATTGTTTTGCAGTTCAAGGTCAACAACAGCAAGTTATTGTTCAAGCGCCACCACCGCCTCCCGAACCCATGTTTGTCGCTATACCACCAAGGCCTCAACGACTTCTGCATTCAGAAGCGTACATCAAGTAATTTATTTCACTTGTTCATTTGTCTCAAGGTATTTTTTTATCAATTCTAACTGAAGTTTGTTCCTCAGGTACATTGAAAGTCTACATAACGAGCAGCGGAACAATTCGAACTGGGAGAAAACTCTTCACGCGAACATGGACAATACTCCTGCCCCAGAGCCGGAGAAGCTGCCAAGCCACTGGCTAGCAGAAGGTCAACAGCAGCAGCAGCAGAATCCAAGTTCCATCATGGAAGCTTTATGGAATTTGCGGAATTTTATGTTGTGCGATTCACTTGGACTAGTACGTAAATAAGGAAAGGAACTTTTGTATACACTTTGACTACAGCTTTTTAATTATGAACCAGAGATGTTCATCAGTGTGTTCAGTAGTTCAGTTCAAACTTTTAAACTGTGACGTAGATACATATTACAGTGCATACAGTTTTGATTCCCCTTTATTGCTTGTGTTTTAGTTAAGAACTTTATACTGTTGGAATGTGGTTTGGTTTGTTGACCTATCTGGAAGAGATCTATTAAAGGGATGTTGTCATGTTCATGTTAGCAAAGGTATGGCACAGGTTTCCCTGTAGAGTCTATTTGTTTTTCCAAGTTTGAAGAGTGAAATCTGGACTCCCCGTAGATTCAGTTCAGAAAGTTTAGAGGAATGTACGAGGTAGTTGTAAGCCTTGTAGTAGTCAAGCAGGTCAAATAGACGGAAATCTTGAGTTGGTCGTTATTTACTTGTTCTAGTTTAAACAGGAAGCCGGTGGGACGAAAGCTTTCTCGTCTGTTTCTCTGATCCCACTCACTTTCATTCCTTATATACCTCCTGGAGGAAAGTTGAAGACGATGAAATAGAAAAGCAATGGTACTTGGATAGTGTAGGTAGACAAAGTCTCTTGGGAACTTTTGGAAATTAACCTCCTGTCGGCATTCGATGATTGCTGTTGGGAATCGGGCGGATGTGGTCAGAGAGCATTTGAAGTGGAATGATGGGCAGTTACAGAGTAAGTACGCTGTCTCGTAATAATTAGAATCCAGTCTCATGAGGGAATTGGGCCCAAACTAAACTATATATGCCATTACCACAGGTTTCTGAAGCTCAAACCTGGACTGATTTACCATTACCAGGCTGTCCGTAACGACCAGAAGCGATTTTCAACTCATGGTTCAAGTGCCTATCAGCGTCGGCTGTATAGATGTGTGGTGTAGACCCCATATCGATTGATTGAGGTGTAGTTTACGACTGTAATATACACCGAGTTACTTATGCTTTTACCTCATTCCAGGAATCTTGTAGCATTTTACCTGAATTCAAGTCTATTTCGGCCTGATGTTGGTTGGTTTCGATTTCGATGTTTATGGAGTCCAGTCCTAAGTACGGATGATTCTTGGAATTTCCAAACTGAAAAGCTTGGATGAATACCAGATTGACGGAACTTTTACGATCTCATTTGAATCACAAAAGTCTGTCGATGACATACAAACTTTATATATAGCGAGCGGGGGAATGTTAGCGAAACGGTCATCTGTCATTCTGTCTGAAAGGGCAAGATCGTTTTGCTGATTTTACATGGTGAATATCGCTGGGAAAGTACTTGGAAACTCTGTAGTTTGGCAACGAGCCTTTTGGAAGTACAATGGATATCCGTCAGAAATTTCAAAGTTGGAGGGAGACGCAAAGGGAAAGATGTGGCAAAAACCTGAAAGTTATTTGAGGAGAGTTGGAGAAAGTTATGAGAAGAAAAATTGCAGGGCAGCCAATGGAACGTGAAATGTACGACGTTTATGACGACGGCCGTGACGGACTGGTGGACTGAAAGGTTACCACGAACGTAGCCGGTAGTTTAGAATTTTGGCAAACTCAAAAAAATGACAAAATCTAGATTTTTAAAGGCCCAAGATACAACATGTGTAAAAGTAAGTAAAAGTCATTGTGAACGCACGTGGACGTCAGGTCAGCGTCACTATGAAGGCCAAATGTATCAGTGATTGCAAAAACACATCACTTTATTTTGTTTGTTTACAAAGATTCATCTACGACCCATTCAGCCAAATAAACGCTTCAGCAGATACCAACACAGTATCTATCAGCTTAATGAAAAATGCAGCAACAAATTGGACTTTATCTATAGTTCTGGGTATTGGAATTTGAATACGGCCATAGTTGGAGGTCTTCGTGTTTGAATATTTAGTTTCAAATAGCGTTGGCAGAGGAAGAATACTGGTGAGCCTGAACCTCCCAAATGTCCATCAGTCGATATACGAACTGCCCTTTTCGTTTCAAAAAACATCGTGCAAAATCATTCTGAATACTATCAAAGCCAAAAGTGTAATGTGGATCCGGAACTCCCGTCGGCGCTTTTGCTCCGGCGAAGCTTTGATGAAGAGGGTTCCTTCCATTCTGCAAGTTTATCACTCTCGCAGGCTCATTCCCATTGAACGTCGACTTCAGCATTAAATTCCACCTTGTGGATTCAACTCTGCGGCGCTTTTGCTGCACTCTCATGTTCCACATCGGCGTGCTCTGACGTGCTACCCAACTCTGACACTTTGTGGACGCTTTGGACTTCGGCAGTGCTTCGGATAGACCACCTGAGCATTCGCGTCATCATAACCGCAGCAATGATTTCTTTTCGCTTCGCAACGGCTTTGTGTTTCGGATTGAATCTGGCGACAGTAATGCTCTCAACGAATTCCGTCGTCACTACCCGGCCTTACAAAATTTAGACACTCAGAACGGACCGAGCGCTCCGTGCCCAGTCTCAATTTTTGTTACGGAGCGCAAAGCTGAAAAGGCAACGCAGCAGAGGAAACGTTTCAAAGAGTAGCAACGGCACGAGTGAGACGGGCGGATAGCACCACATACTTGTTACGGAAGAGCACGGTGGGAGACAGTCCTCCAGCATAAAGCTCCGTAGATGATGAACGTCTAATATATAGCGACTGAGGTGCGCCGGAGCTGCTCCACTGTTTGTGATTGCAGTATGAGCGTTCCGGAGGCATGAAAACGGCATACTGTTTCGGGATGCAGGCTACGGGGCAATTGTTCGGGGAAAACTGAACGTGGGTAACCGTTACGGGAGGCTGGACACGGCGAATTTTCAACGTTGCTCAAAGCTATTCATTTCGGTTACGAAGTACAAACTACGTTACAAGGTAAAATAACTAACGTTGCTATGAGCAAAATATTAATAACTATTAATAACAAAGCAAAGCTATAACTATGAATTACATATTATTGAAAAGTTTTGAACTTGAAGCTTGACTTTTCGGCATAGTGGCATTTGCAGTTGCTCAGCATGTTCTCCTTGCGATGTTCTTTGTGGAAATCTGTGTGGAAAATTAGAAAATGTTATTTGACGATTCCGTAAACTTAAGTTTGATCAGCAGTTATGAGAGCAATGCATATATTCCACTTACATTCCAAAGCAGCTGGCCATTTAGGGGGAAATTTTTCGAGCTCATATTGATCTTCGCTGCATTCCGTTTCAGCTTCATTGTTCTTAGCTTTGCGGGAAGCCAGGTAAATACCAGCCAGGTTCATCTAAAAACCACAAAACATAATGAATGAGCAATTGATCATTGTTTGAGAAATAGCAAAGCTTTTGATTCCGTACCGCGGTTTTCTTGGAAACACGCTCGTTTAACTTGCCCGTCATTTCTTGGTCTTTCTTCCCTGAAATCACACCAAAAAGAAGTCGATCAATCATTAGGTTTTCTTGACGACTATGAGAGAAATGCATGTATACTCACGTGGGTATTCTTGTTAACAGTTCCGGTTGCATTGAAGTTGAAGGTGTCCAAGGTGTTGCGAGGGATCTGCAGATCAAAAACGCTTTGCTTAAAGTTTTTCACGTGCAAAGCTCAGTTATTTAAACGATCGTAGAGTGGAACAAAGTCTTACGTCTCAATGATGTTCAGCGAGCTTCAGAAGATGTCATTTTCACCAACGGCGGAATGAGAAAAGCCCGGAATCCTTGAATTTCCTTTGGAGCTGTCTTCTTTGCCTTGACTGACTTCCTCATACTCTTGATCTGAAAAGAAAATAAGTAAAACCTCGAGCAAATACAGTGTGAATACGCTAAATTGAACGATTATCGTCTCAATTAAAGTACATACCTTGGTTTTTTACTCATGACGTACAGGCAAAGTTTCAACGTATAACCAATGTAGCAAAATGTTGAGTGAGCAAAGCTGTTTAAAATGTCGACTGAGCACTTCACTTTTAACTCCTGAAAAATTACTTTGTCGTTAACGTGCATTTAGCAAATGCAGTTCGTAAATGCACAGCTAAAGGAACTTGGCGAGATTTTCATTCCACCAAACAGAGCGGTTAGTCAAAACAACGCGGTTCCGTAAGGAATCCCGCCACATATGCATGTCCTTCAGCATAACTGTATATAACAGAGCGTTGCTATACCATGGTGACATGCACAATGAATTTGTTCGGCGCGAGTTTGCGAAACCAGAGTTCAAGTTGTGATACGTGCATCTCTGCTTTGCTATTGGCTGTGACCAATGACACCCTGTTGTATGCAGTCTGCATAAGGTTCCGTTACTTGTTCACGTCAACCAGCAGTTATTTGGCTCCGTAATCAGCGAACCGTTTTTCACTCACAGCTTTGCAACGTTACTGCTTACCGCGCCATCATCTCCGTTCCAGTCTCGACGGAAACTGCCATGCAAGCACTCCACGGAGAAGAACTACCGGAATGCCTACTCCACTATCGCGTGGAACGTTTCGTCTTTCCCGGTTCTGCTACAAGCTAAGCAATTTCAACTCGGTTTTTGAGGAACGGGGCTCTGTTACTCAGTGAGCTCCACGTTACCTCAAATGTTAATTGACTACGGAGCATTCAAAACGGTCCATCTGGTTGGATTTGCAACGTAACACTTTGCTTGTTTAGCTACGGAAACGATCCCTATCTCTCCAACACTGAGTACTCTGGAGAGAATCTCCGTGTAGCTCGCCCGTAGCAAAATTTGAAGATTCCACGGATCACAGGCCTAAATTGTAAGGCCGGGTCGTTCGCATAGTCTAGAACATTATCTGTAGTTGAAACTAGCGGCATGACTTTGGAACCATACTCCACAATGAAGTCAGCTCTAATATAGTGAAATTTGGCTAGGCTGTCGTCCACCACTCTGCAAATACCGCCCGCTTCATTGAAGTAATATATATCATTTGCGAATATTCCGCGTATTGCAAAATCGAGCCTAATATAATTTGCCTTGGCACTGTACAAGCTACGTCTGAAGCACCTCCTAAAGGTCCCATGCTCAACTTTTTGCCCTAAGCTATAATACTCGAGCTCCAAGGGATAGTCGTCGTTGATAACTTCACTCACTCTGTAGTTATTGAGTAGGAACGTTACCAAACTTGGTATCCAAACAAGCAAGCTACCTGGTTGCTTGGGCTGATATTCTTGAAAGATTTCCGACCGTAAAAAGTTTCCATTTTCTACAAACAGCTTCCATGCGACCTTAAGTGAGCAAGGGTTTAGGCAGAGATACCAGACGGGAATGGGAACGTACTGGACTTTAAATTTAGTTTCTTCGCAGAGCTCGCCTTCATCCGTCCTGTGTGCCGATAACATTACCCATTTATCTCCAGATTGGCGAGCGACTGATCGTCCTACTGACATGGGGTAGTTTTTGAGAACAAAGTTGCTGTTCTCTCTGTAACCGCTCCAAATTGTTTCTCTCATCGATTTGCCGAACGACAAAAATGCCCAGAGTTCATCCCTGTGTATAATAATCGATATTAATTATCGTTAGTCGTATTTTTTAACATCGTCGTTATTAATTATTGTCACTTACGGTATTCTTGAAAACATAGCACATCTTTGATGTCATTTCTTACTTTAGTATCATAAATCGCGGTTCGGACTCC
>JAQGBJ010002707.1:0-15320 GCA_034698345.1 Sphaeridia pumilis
ATTTCAATCCGCTTTTCCATTTCCCTCAATCCTAGTCAATCCTCTAATACATATTTCAAACGTAAACACATACACTCTTGCCTTCTTCTTCCGTCTCTCCATTTTCACCGCCGCTGCAAGCAAGGCAAGTCAGCCCATGTACAACAACATTCGTTTCGGCTTTCGCGCCTGTTGAACCAACGTCAAACTTTCTCCAGATCGCCATGCGGGAGCCAGAAACTCTCCGGGAAGCTTATGAAAAGTCAAGCTTCATAAAGGCCAAACCTCGCATTGTCCTCGCTCCCCTTGACCACAGCTAGTTTTTCGACATATGATTCTCGTCTCCCTGGGAAGTGGCCAATAAAATTAATCAACTGCTCCGAATTGTGTGTCGCACCTTTTCTCATAATATCGATCCAAGTTTTTTTGGGAAAATTCCCAGCTTAACCAGTTTCAAGGTCCTAGTTTCTACGGTGACTGCATGAATTTTGCAGAATTTGAATTTAGTTTCTCTTTTAGCTTCCTCTTTGCTGCTCCTAACTGTTTCTCCACGTCCCGTAAAATGGTTCTTGCAGACGTAATAAAAGTTGCAAACTTTCTCTCGTCCAAAAGCAATAATAATACTCCACCGACCGAGCTTTTGCTGACATAAAGGCTCGCCTTCCCAAACATACACTTTTCACTGTATATGTCTCCACGCAACTCTTTTGGACCAACTGTAAATGTAATCGCCGTACGGTAGTAAACAAAACTTTGCTCGCTTTTACAGCCTCCGCCATATACAAAAGAGTCGTGAAGAGACCCAGGTTTCGGTCCCAGTTGATGGTAAGCCCGAGCTTCAGGTTCATTAAATCCACAAACAACTTGTTTTACTGCGTTGCGAAAAATTCGCAAACTTTTCTCTTTTTCGTACATTCGCAACCACCTCGTCCTCCGCTACCAGCTACAGGCATTCATCAAGTTGATCACAAAGCCATTGAGTAAAACTGGGCAAATCCACCCTCCTCGCCATAGAGCTTAACTGGCGGCGGGCTGAGGTATAGGACGGATTACCTTAATGGTTTCCGCCGCACCTATAAAAATCTTCACGGCCTCGCCATACATCACAGTTATAGTTGTAATTTTAGTCGTTTATTAAACGGAGCGCAGTATCTTTTCAGTTATTGAAAAGAATATGTATGGCGAGAGCTTCTTCTTGTGATGAAATATTTATATGGGTTTTTATGCCTTTGCTGTTTTTTTTCGGGGTCGCCGTGTATTTTTTCACACGTGGAGCTCCATTTTCAAGCTTGACAGGTTGAATCCGGGTGTGTGTGTGAGCCCAAGACGTTTGTGAGTGACGACGTCATCCGGGTATTGCTGTTTATGAATAGGCGGCGGGTAGTGCCTGAGCCTGTTCGTGCTGACTGACTGTGTGAGCTCTCTCTGGCGTGCCAATGATGAGAAATATGCACAGGAGGGAGCATCACGAAACAAAAATTCAGAGCGAGCAACAAGAAGAAGGCGAATAAGGAGGACACATATTGTCAAGTTGTTACCCGGGTAGTCTCTCACCCTGTCAGCTTTCCTCTCCATTCAAGGATGAAAAATGCATTCATTTTCCCGCGTCCCGCCTTTCTCTTTTATTCGTAAATACGTGCCGGCTCGGCATGCCAGCCAGCAGCAGCGAGACTAGAGAGAAATTGTATATATTTGTGTGCGGAGAAATATACTTTTTCTCCTTGTTTTCACTGATTTCTCCCGTTACAAATGTCGCCGTTTTGTCGTCTCCCGAGCAACAAAACAAGCCACCATTTCAAGCCTTTCATGTCACACTCGATAAAATTGTCCCTCTGACTCTGCATTAATGCCACAAACTCGCTATATGCCGGCGAACCAACGCCCGGAACCCAAAATTTATTCACTCCCGGGAGAAATTTACACAAATACACACAGACTCGCTTTATTTTTATACAGGCCCCAGTTGGACCCCAATACTTTTGTCCACCGCAAAAAAAAACTCTGTTTCTTTTTATTCTTCTTATTTTCTCGCATCTACTTGCGTTCTGTATTGTTTTCACTTAAAACTAAAACTCCTTGCTAAACCCACAGCAAAATCGCTGGACACTCCCATGATGACCCGTCAACTTCTGACTGGCTGTCAACTACCCCGCTTGTCAATTTCAAAACTCCCGCCGCCGCCCAGTATTATATGTATTTTACAGAAAAGTACTCCACTTTATTTATTCCATTCTTGCATGTCTAAAATTAATTCTACAACAGACTGGCGACAAGTTTTGTCGCCAAAAACCAGTGCCCGCGTACTGTTTGGAATGCGCGCCATGTTCATATTTAATTACGCGCCTTTGTATTTGATAATGGAAGAGCGGAATGCTGTAGTGCTTATCCTCGTTTCGTTTCGCTACTTTGCTACTACTGTGACACTTGTTCTTGTAGTAGGATAAAATTCCAGCATTCTCTCATCGCCTTGATAAACGAGCTTGGCAAGTGGCGGATTAGCGAGAGACGAGGATGAGAGACGGAGCAATATGTTATTTGTCACTCCCACACACCCACACATCGACGACAGCGCCCTCGAGCGCTGATTGAGCGCTTTTTCTAATATTTCTCTTCTTGGAGAAATCTGAGCCCCGCCCGATATTATTATCCTCGTCATAACCTCGGTTACAACAACATCTTGTACAAGACAAAATCCGCCATCGACGTTGTCGTAGTAATGATGTCCCAGAAGGCGGCAAAACAACAAGGCTTCTCCGATGACTATTATATCGAAAAAGTACATGAATCCGGGAGAAACTGGTGGCGTTTGTTTGGGTGCCGTAAAATCGATGGAAGAAAAGTGTTTTTCGGAAGTTTCCGCACGAGTTTTCAGGTCTTGTTAAAACTGTTGCTTGTTCCTTTGAAATTTCAATCATTTTCTGCCACCTCACTGCCTCTCGTTTCAGTGTGGATGAATTGCGTTTGCTTGGAACAAAAGAAGAAGGTTGGAGTCAAGTCGGGTGGCTGAATTGGAGTGTTTGTGTGTTTGACTACTTTCTTCTTGTTCGTCTTCTTCTCTTGTCATCTCCTTGTTCTTATCAGTAAACGCCGGCCTTTTTGCCACAACCCGGGAGCCCGGAACGGGTCACTGGAAATAAGTGTCGGCTTTTCTTATTCTTGCCCGTCCATGTCAGAAAGAAGAGCAAAAAGCTATAGTGTTCTGCGCTCGAATTTAAAGAAGGTTAGTTGAATGGTCCTTTTACGACTTGGCTTTGATTATCAGGGCGAGAAAATCCGTTGGAATCCGAATTTCTCTCCTCCCCATTAAAGCATTCTATGCTTTTACTTACTCACAGTCAGTCATTCAAGAGGCTCACAGTCAATCTTTATACATCAGAGGAGAATCGGAGAAGAGCTTATACAAAAACGACGTTTCCACCCTCGCTCTCAAGCGGGCAAACGATGCTGAATCTACAAAATTCTCTCTTCCATCCACAAGATGACTAAACGCTGACTTGTTTTGTTGGGGGAGAATGTCGACTCCCCCCATCATCTTTTCCCCGTTCAAATTATCTATACTTTCTCCCCCTCCTTTTGGCTCCCCTTGTATTGGCATAGGTTACGATCTACTACTTTACGTTCTACAACCAACGTACGTAACGCCGTAGTAAAAGCAACGGAAATACGACCCTCTTCTGGGCTAAAGACACCGGCCGGCTTTTCTCTCCCCCGCCGGAAAATGTGCCTTCCTTCCCTCGTCTTTGCTACGCATTTGGTTGCTGCTGCTTTGCTTTTATTATATGCATTTGTATACGTTGTTGCTTCTTGTTTCTTTTGCTTTCCTTGTACAGCCGAGCGGTTTATATTTATTTTGTGTTACGGCGCTGTTGCATCCGGCCCGACTTTTCCTTCCTTGGCAGTCTGACAACCACATCATTTCTCATTATTTTCACGCAATTCATCATTCCCGCTTTATTGGGCTTTCTCTTCTCTCGCTTTCCGTCGCTGCCTCTTGAAATTCATTATGACCGACCTCCTCGCCTCTCCGCCTCGACGACTTGCTCTCTAGTTTCGTCCTAATTAATATTCCACTTGAACAGTATATATGGTAGGAGCAAAAAGTAGGAATCAACCAGATTTTTTGAATTTGGCGCCAAGATTTTTTTAGGGCAAATACTCGGCAGAGGAACCTTGAAAGGTGTGTAGAGGACAGTAGGAGTTGAGGCTCTGGAAATATTTGGCGGCAAGCGAAAATGGTTCATTTCCTAGCAATAAACACATAACTTTAAATAGACTTGACTTGGTTTCCCGCGGGACGACGATTATGCAGTTAGGCTGAAATTAACTTAGTGCCTTGCGACAAATTGGATTTGGAGCCATAAGAGTCTGTGATGTGTACCTTTTGGCTGGGAAATGAGCAAATTCATATATGAACTCGTTCTTTCTCTATAGGACTTGAGAGCAGAGCATTTCACAAGCTTTCCCATTTTGCTTCTAGCAAAGTCAAAAGCACTTGTATCTCTGGCTTTAGCAGCACTTGAGTTGAATCAAGCGAGGATTGAGGCAAGAGAAGAAGCAAATCGAGAATTACCCGACCGTAATAATTTCTCATCGCAATATCCGCTCTCGCATCGCCCGCTAAAACTGCAATCAGGACGCTCGGATTTCAACGACTCATCTTATGGAATTTAATTCTTCCGCCATCCACTATACACGATATCTGTGTGGCTGCAGGGACGACGACTCTCGACTCAAAATTCCGGGAAATGTCAGCTTTATATTCAGTTTCCGTTATTTCTACTCGTACAAGATTGAATGTTCCAGACTTTTCGGGGTTTGGAGGAATCAATGGTTGTTGAACAAATTTCGTCCTTATCTGCAGAGACCGGAGCTGTGTGTGTATATATATACTAATTCTTCTCTCCGAAATTGATCGCCTCTGGATTGTACGAAATTGAATTTCTTGAAATGTAAGTGGTGAGGAAAGTGAAATATCACATGCAAGTCTTCTCGGCTTCTGGAGAAAAGATGGAGAATCTGTGTGGAGAAAGTGAAGGAAAAATCCAGTATATTCCGCCGAAATTAGGTTATGTCACTCTTCATCTTCTTTTGAACTTGGGAACATGTATGGAAAAACGTCATGTACTTTGGAGCGGGTATTTTATTTTACCTTGGCGGATGCCCGGAGGTCACAGAGAAAACTTTGCCGCAATAAACACTTGCGCCCGCAAACATAATCGCGCAGATTTTCCATAACATAATTGTCGAGGGCGGAAAACATCTTGAGGCAAAAAAGAAACATTTACGAGAGGACCAGGCGAAAGAGTGTATATGCTGGAGCACACAGCTGGAGAAAGTTTCTGGAGAAGAAGAAGAAGACTAGCGGAAAAATAGTGTGACAACATTTCTTTCGCTTTACCACCCGCCAGACAAAAATCCCGGAAGCAGTACGTCATATCCTTGAGACATTCACACATTCCCGGGACATTCCGAACCGGAAATGCTTATTCCATTCCATATTTGCTGTACACAAAATCACAGGTCATGCGATCCTTTTCGTCGTCTTGGCTCTCGACGCTTTGACGCTTCCACATGTATAAATATGCGCGCAACAGCGCCGCTTTTTACACTTTCCGTCCGAGAAGTTCCGTGGCAACTTTTGCTACTACTCCTAAACAAAAATACTGAACAAAACTCTAACGGCTTTGAACTAAAGCAGCCAATGGCGGCCATTATGAGCATGATTGATGACGCACTTGGAAAGAAGAATTGCCTCCTCTAAACGCTCATACTTACTTACGATTAAGTTGGGTGCTAATACTGGGATTTCCCAGCCAATTTGCACTCGCTCTGTGTGTACGCCAAGTGTATTATTGCTGACCTGACTGGAGCCGCCGGCAGCTCAATTGCCGTAAGAACCTAATGGATTGTTATTGCTGCCCAGAAATACAATTTACCGACTCGAGTAAATGTCGTCGTCGGCGTCCCCTGTTATTGAAAAAGTCTATTGAGAGAACCGACTTTGCAAGTCCATTTAATTTCTTAGCCTACTCGTACATCAAATCCAAGCTGGATTCATAACTTACGTAGCCAATGATATGTTCGGCGAGCTAACTAAAATTTGGAGCTGTTTTAGTGTTTGTGAGCTGAATAAACTTTATGTTTGTCCGATTTTCAACAGATGAGTATTGTGTGAAAGGTGCAGTTAGTAGTGATAGTCGGTTTAGGTCAAGTAGTGAGGCAACCAGAGCAACAATACGGTTCAAGGTGTGTGAATTTTCTGTTACCTGCAACATTTAATGGTAAGAGCGGAACCGTTTTATGAAAATTTTGTAAGCCTCAGTTCCAGTGAAGAAAGTTTTCAGCTTCCGTATCAAAATTATTTGTCACATAATTAATTATTACTTTTGAATCTTTAAAGCTAGTAACCGTACAAGCTAGTACCGATACAATGCGAATTAAGAATTGTGCATATATATATATATATGTAGTTACACAGAATGCCTTCAATCTTTACCGTTTAAGAGTGGCTGCAAGATTCAAAATCTTTTTCCTCTCGACTAGTTTTTGTATAGACGGCAGCTTAAACTTTGTGTGAAGACGTATGTACTCACTCGGCGAGACTTTCTTTGTTAGGTCTAAAGCCTGGCAACTTTCTTTGGGTGCGAAAGAACATTAGTTTTAATTGAAAGCAACATTAGTGGACTGACTCAAGCTTTTCTGTTCTGACTGCAAGGCCGTAAGAAATAGCGCGAGCTGACGTGTATGAGTCGACACAAAACTTTCCATCCACTTAATTGTGGCGTCAGTATCGACGAACCTTTTCTCCTCGAGAATTTATCTCCCTTCTCGCTCCATTGCCTTTCTCCTATCCTTAAGTCGGAGCTGCTCAAGTGGCCGAATGAGCCGAAAGCCTTCTTTTCTTACACTTGATGTTACTTGATGTAGCTGAAAAATCCGCAGTCTTCTTCATCCCTATACACAACTTGTTCAGCTACTTTTGAAGGTTCCGGTTCTGCTAACGACACTTTTCCATCTATCCAACAGCAGCAGCAGCAGCGTTTAGCTCCGATTTTGATAAAGTAATTATGCATGGGCTGCATATGGATCATAGGACGTCAAGTCGATCTGTTTGTCGAGAGAAGAAAGCCGATGCTATCAGAGTGACACGGACACGCATACAACATTGATTAATGATTCCCTTTTTAAAGTCAAAATCGAGCAAGAAACCCTGTTTACAAGGCTCTATCCCCAACAAAGCTCTATTCAACTCATCGCAGCTAATATTTCCATGTTTGCCTTTTTTCTCAGCTGGTCAACTGTGTAAAGATTATGCATGTATGCGAGAAAACAAATGATGGCTCAAAAAGGTTCAGGGTCTAACTAAAATTTCAAAAACTTTTTAGTTTTAAAATGCTAGTTTATTTCCAAATTTCTAAAGAGTACAAGTCAAAAATAAATTTTCTAGAATCGATTCGGGTAGTTGCAGGCTGCAGACGGGTTCCAAGTTTACTGCTTCAGGGTCTCGTGGTACTTGACGAATGTGCCGACTGAAACCAGAAACGGTGCAAAATTTAAGTGAAATTTCAAACATTTTAAAAGAATTACAAAAAAGAAGCTAACCCTTCTGGCCGTAATCGTTGAGAATCTCGTGAGTCTCCTTGATGACCTTCTGGTTAGGTTCTGATTCAGAGGAGGACTCTCCGAAGCCAAGAATGCGGCCATTGTGTTCTACGAATTTGGTCACCGCGGCATCTGAAAAAGTTTAAACTTTAGGATTCCAAGTGAAATTTTTGTATTGTGAATATGTAATGAAATCCTACATGGCCGTCCGTAGGCGTCTACAAGTTGTTGGCTTTGTTGGACGAACTTTTGTTCATTGTCATTGGAGCCAAGGCCGAGGAAGCGATTTTTCTGGATGATCTTGCTGGTGGTGGAGACTGGAAACAGGCACAGATTTTATAGCTAACTTGTACTAAATTACAGGTAAAAATCAATTAGTCAACGACTCACCTGGCTTGCCATAGGCGTTCAAAACTTGCTGGACTTCCTTGACGATCTTCTTGGGTTCCTCGTTGGATGATTCTCCGAAACCCAAAAATCGGCCGTGGTGTTCAATCAACTTGTCGTGGAAAGCAACTGAAAAAGATAAAATTTAGAGATAAAAATCATAAGCTACTCAAAATAATTTCTTCGGTAGCCCTTACTTGGGCGGCCTTGGGCATCAAAAGCTTGCTGGGTATCCTTGACGACCTTCGTGGGTTCTTCAGCAGACCATCGACCAGCAATTAAAAAGGGGTTTCTGGCAAAACTCGGCAAAACGCGGCCGTGGTGTTCCACCAACTTGTCTTGGAAAGCAACTGAAAAAGAAACAATTTTATAGCATTTCATTTCAGGAAAATAGTTTAAAATTTTTTGAAACTTACTAGGGCGCCCTTGGGCATCTAAAACCTGCTTGGTATCCTTGACGACCTTCTGAGTCTCTTCGCTAGATCCAGAACCGAAGCCAAAGAGACGTTGACCCATGGGAACCCACTCCTCACTCGAATACCGTCCCTTTTCAATTTGGAGCTTCTGGGACTGTTCAGCGACTGAAATCAACCAAGTTTTCAATTAGATCCAGTCTTCCAAAAATTCTGATAATTTCAAAAAATTCTTACGCTTGTTCCCATGGAGGTCTTCAGCCACATTATGAACTTCCTTTACAACCTTGGGCTCACTCGAAGACGATGAACCTCCAAGAATATCCAAAAGCCCACGAGCCTTTGGAGACATAACCTTCGATTCGGTCGTCTTGGTCACCTTGGTTCCGTGCTCCAAAGATTCGGATTCTCCTCCCAAAAGTCCTCCCAAGTTCCAGAATCCGCGGGTCTTGGTCGAAGGGCTGATGGAATCCTTGATGGCTGAGAAAGCTCCAGTCACCTTATCGCTCGCCTTCTCAATAGCACACAGCGAACACGCTCCAATTCTTCCCTTCTCCCTGGACTCGGACGACTCCGAAGATGACATTTGGTTCATCATTCCAACCCTTCCTCCGGTGAACTTGGTCACGGCGTCATGAGCTCCGGAAGCGGCTTCTTGAGCGCCTTTCTTAACGTGATGGATCGCTTCGGGAATGAGACCAGAGCGAAGTTTCAAACTGGCAATGTTCTTCACAGACTCTTTGGCTCCTTGAGCTGCATTAAGTCCTTGATCCAAGTGGTGCATGAGGTCACCAGTCGAAGAACGTCCTCCAGTGAACGTTTGAACGCCGTCGTGGACTCCGTGGGCAACTTCGTGCCCCGCTTCCTTCGTATCGTGAATAATGTCGCTAAAGAGACCTGACCCGAAGGCCTGGGCCACGATGGCGATCAGGATTATTGCCGACTTCATTTTTGAAACTTTGAAAAAACTTGAAACGAGAACTGAACTTGTCTGACTGACTGTTTTTCTGAAGATGCTTCTTGCTCTTTTTATACTTTTTTGTTAATTACAGGTACGCATTGGATTGCCCTTCAAAAGCAAACTTTTCCGAATGTTTACCTGTCTGTTTTCAGTCTCTGGCGCTAATTGCTCCTTGTGTGTATGCATACTAATCCTTGTTTGGCTTGTTATGATTCTTGAAATCAAGGCGCATTCATCAGAATCTCATCAATTAACTTTCCATTAAAAACATATTGACTCCATATAACTTTCAGTCGCTGAGTCACCACCAAAATCCAAAGGAATCCTACAGAATAAGGGCGTATTCTAGAATATTCTAGAGACCTGTGGCACACATGCTGTTCCATTTCTTCGCCTCCCTCTCCAACCATAGGCCACTTGGTCTAATAAAATCCGAAAACTAATACGTACAGCGGACAACATTTTCTCTCCTGTCCAGCTAATATACGGTTTCCGTGGAAAAATCCGCTTGACTTTGCTGACTATAGGAAAAGTTGAATCGTTAGGTGTGTAGTCAGTCCAGCATGGCCGAGACGGGGAATAAAAGATAAATTACGAGTCAGGAGGCGTCCCATTATCTTCTACTCTATTCTTACACTTTGGTCGTCGCAAAAACCCGGAAAATACACTCTTATTCAGTCAGCAAGAGTCGGACGTCCATTACAAAAGCACTACGTTCCTATATACTACCCGCCTCGGCTTTTCTTCCTCAGCTCATTCCCGCCATGTCCCACGTTTTGTACAATATTTCCACGATTCCTTGATTTACTTTCCAATAACCATTTTCTCATATCCATGAACCAAAACTTTACTTGAGCTCACGCAGATGCAAGCCCTGTACCGAGAAGAAAGATTGAAATTGTTTATTGCATGCAATTTCTGAAACTGAATACCAACCATCAAGGAATTCGCAAACGTTGCGAAATTCAAGCTGACTGACTATCAGAGCTCTGTTCATCCATAGTCGTTTCAGCCTGGATTCTTGTGGCTTTGAGAAGATGGCATCAATTTCCATTCTCCAGTTTCTTGGACGGAGCCTCATTGGAAGTCATTGGCGTTACAAAGAGTCAAGGTCGCTCATCGGTTTAGGTTTCAGCTTAACTCTAAAGCTGGCTGGAATGTGTCGCATGGATCAGTAATTCGCTCGGTTTGATAACATGGAATATCAACACAGCTGGAGATTCTTATCCGTGTGCCCTCTGAACTTGTAGTAGTTTTGGACGATTATCTCATATGATATCTGCTCGCTTATTGTGTAACAGCGTTTGGAGCAGCCTTTGGAACTTGTTCTACGATGTCTGAACAAAGAAGCTTGTGTGGAGCATATAGCAAAAGTCTGTAATGTTCTGAAACTCGTGTTCTGACGACTGCTGACTCTGAACATTCTGAAAATCGTACGACGCCGTTTAGGCCGTTTAACTGCAGTGTAAAACTTGTGTAGTTTCATCTTCTCTCATACTCAAGTTTCAGCTCTTCCAGCAGCAGCCTTCCAAGGTTGTTTTAATAGTAGTTTAGCTACAAGTATGTACGACCAAATGGATTCAAGCATCGCCATCGAGATGAGATAATAATAGTCCATCAAAACGTAAGGGTAAAAAGATTCCGTTCTGCCGTGTTCAACATGGCTTGATATATGCATCCAGAATATTATTTTGCTTGCTCTTCACTATATATACACTTGCACTGTTCAACTGTTCGTTCTACAAACATAACCGATATATGCGGTTCGCTATCTACTCGGCTCAAAACAAGCTGTTTTAAACAACTCTTTCAGTCTCCCATCTGATCCGCAAGCACATGGTCGTGTGTCCGTAGCAGTGTTTCTGAGCTTGGAATTGAGTGTTTTTGTTTACGCGATTGATAGATTCCAAGTATTGTGAGAAGTAAGAAAGGTGAGGGAATTAATCATTAATCAAATTCTTGAGTCGTTGAATGCAAGTTAGTATTTTGGCGATTTGGAACTGTTTCAGATGTCAGTAGAAGAAGCTCAAGCCGGCTTGAAAGCCGTGGAAATTTCCGCCGACTTCATCTTGCCCAACAAACCGAGCGGATGTAAATGGAGCCTGCAGGCTGACCCCAAGTCAACTCCTCATTTTGTTAAACCGAGGTCAGTTTTTGAAGATTCTTGAGAGCTGAGCATGTCTTGGTTTTAATACACTTTTAATTGAGATTGATTCTGCTGGACAGGAACCCAAGGCCGAAGGTACTTCCAAATGTGCTCGAGTTCATCGGCGAGACGCCCATGATTCGGTTGAACCGGATACCGCAGAGTTATGGACTCAAGTGCGAAATGTGTGAGTCCAGCAACTGTATATTTTTAAAGAGTCTTAAAAATTGAACTTAAATGGAAATTTTGTTAACAGACGCAAAATGTGAATTCTACAACCCTGGCGGAAGCGTCAAGGACCGCATCGCCCACAGGATGATTGAAGACGCTGAGCGCTCAGGAAGAATCAAGCCTGGCTATACACTGATTGAGCCTACTTCAGGAAACACTGGTGAGGAGCGGGATTTTTAAAAAAGTTTTGGAAGCTTCAAGATAAAAAGATAGGAGACGAGAGCTAAAACATTTGGGATTTTGAACCTCGACAGGGATCGGACTCGCGATGGCAGCAGCGGTCAAAGGTTACCGTTGCATTATCGTAATGCCTGAGAAAATGTCAAATGAGAAACGTGACACTCTGCACGCTCTCGGCGCTGAAATTGTGCGGACCCCCACAGCTGCCAGTTTTGATTCACCTGACGGCCTCATCGCAGTTGCCCAGCGGCTCGCCAAGGAAATTCCAAACGCTGTTATTCTCGATCAGGTATTTTTCCTCTCTCTCATAATCCATATATCCTATGAACAGGCTATTCAATTCAGACGTGCTCTTGACACGTCTGACGTGCCTTCATATGAGACTGTTTCTCCTCTGACAATTTGTAACACGATCGCCTCCAGTAGTCTCCTGGAGCGAAGTAGGTAGAGTCAGAAATTTCTATAGGATTCTTCGAGGTGAAGCGATAGAATTTCGCTACTATTTTCGTCTTCTATTATAAGAGGCACACACGGCATTTTTTTGACACTTTTGTTTCCTACTCTTTCGCTATAGTACATGAACCCAGGCAACCCAACAGCCCACTATGACTCGACGGCCGAAGAAATCATTGATCAATGTGACGGACAAGTGGACATGGTGGTGCTGGCTGCCGGAACCGGCGGCACCATTACCGGCATCGGGAGAAAAATGAAGGAAAAATGCCCAGCAACGTCAGTGGTAGGCGTCGATCCCGAAGGTTCCATCCTCGCCCAGCCTCCCACAATCAACGCGACTGACACGACTTTTTACGAAGTCGAGGGCATCGGCTACGATTTCATCCCAACTGTCCTCGGTAAGTTATTTGTCGAGTCGGCAATCCAGCCTCTCATCAATATATATTTTTCCTGTGCCAATCCATGGAAAATGTCGTGGAATCTGCTCCTGATCCTATACACAATCCTGTACTAATTAACTGGCTTTTCCTTCATCCCCTATGCTTTTGGTCGACAATGTCGCCTTGGTCTAACACGTTGCTCTTTTATGTGTTTTTTTCTTGGTTCTTCTCGGACAGACCGGAGCGTCGTGGATAAATGGTACAAGAGCAACGACAAAGAGTCTTTGAAAATGGCGAGAAGACTAATAAAAGAAGAGGGCCTTTTGTGTGGCGGAAGCAGTGGATCCGCAATGAGTTGTGCTCTCAAGGCGGCATCCGATGCTGGACTCGGCCCCGGACAAAAATGTGTTGTCCTTCTTCCGGACGGCGTCCGCAATTACATGACCAAGTTCCTCTCAGACCAGTGGATGGCCGAACGTGACTTTTTGCCAGAAACCGACCTCACCAACCAGTACTGGTGGTGGCAAACCAAAGTTTCCGAACTCAAACTCGTAGCGCCCCTCACAGTCCTTCCCACCGTCACTGTCCAGGAAGCCATTGACATTATGAAACGACGTGGATTTGATCAAATGCCCGTCGTAGACAAAGACGGGTAACTCTATACTATTTTCGCGTCTTATTTTTTTGCTTTTTCGTCTTCTTCCTTTTCTCCTGTCCTTGGTTCAGAAAACATTCAATGTTTGTCACCCAGGAAACGCTCCGTCCACCACTTTCTCTCTTGTTCTTCTCGTCCTTTCATCCCTGAATAATTCCTCTCGAAAAAACATAATATATAATATCCCGTGTCCACTTGCATGTTCTACAAAGCATTTCGACAAAATTCTTTTCATTCCACTTCAATTACCCGTAGCGACCTTTTATCTTGAGTAGCCTTCGACAGATGAGATGACGCATCTCGGACTGCTTTCACACCTTTCATCTTCGTTGTCATGGAAACTGGATTTCGAGTTCTAATTTCGAAATATTCCATATTGCAGGAAAATCCTCGGAATGGTCACATTGGGAAGTCTTCTGACCCGCCTCCTATCCCAGCGTCTCACCCCAAAGGACCTCGTTGAAGCCGCCCTCTACCGGCAGTTCCGCAAAGTCACCCTCGACATCCACCTTGGCAAACTGACTCATATTCTTCACAGCAACCATTTCGCTCTTGTCGTCCACACCCAGTTGCAATGTGAGTGTTTCTGAATTAATATTTAATATTCTGTATCCCAATTCCAAAATACAAATTGTTGTAATTGGCAAAATTGCCTCAACGATGCACCAAAAGAGTGTTATCAAAAAATATTATCAGCTGAATGAATCGACGGGTTAATTGAAATGATATTCATTTTTCACACTTTTTCCATTATTGCAGACGCTGGGCCGCATGCCGAAGAGCTCAAGAAGGAAGTGATAATTGGGATTGTGACTCAAATTGACTTGCTTAATTATATTACCGAGATGGAAGAGACCCACAAGCGAAGGTTCGTTGCATCTAATTCAATCATTTTCACTTTTTTCTCTAAACTTTCCCCCATAGCCATTCAAGACTTTATTCTTTTTCTTTTCATCTGCTTCTTCTTCTCCCCTTCTATCCCAGGCCTTGATCTTCTTATATACTTTTTCTCTTCTTCCTAATTTCCTCTTGTCGACTACATGGTCGTCTTCTTGTCCTAGCCGAAGACGACGAATACTAGGCTGGAAAACTTGAGAGTTTTTCATGCTTTTCAATTTTGTCCTCTCTTTTTCCAGTATATTTTTGATCCCTTTTTATCCCTCCGCCTGCCACTCAAAGACAACGTCAGTTCGTCGTTCCTCTCTTTGCCATTTTTTTTCCTTATGTGTTCTAGAATCAACTTGCATTTCTATTTAAATCCGTACATGTTTTACAACTTAATGTTCACTTTTCCATTTTGACTTGCAGGAATTCAGCTACTTCGAGCAACGGCAGTGGCAACTGAACCAGTATATGCTGTGTTTTCCACAAACCCACAAAAACATGAAAAATTTCTGTTTTCTGATGACAGAAGTTTATTTGATCCAACACTTTTTGTAGTCTCTTGAGTCATGAAATAAACTGTTTTTAAGCTTTCATCAGTAAATTGGCACGTTTTGAATCCATTGATTCTTTTGCAAGGCTATGAATTTTAGCTCGAAGGCCTTCCGGACTACTTTTCGTCGATCAATAGGAAAGCTTGACTTTGTTGTGATATGATGCCATCTGTGTATAATTTAGAAGAGCATATTTTCTATGATATCTTTTTCGCAAAGTTATATATTTTTGCGAACTTTTCCTTACGGCAGTTATTGCAGGTTCTGGTGCTGCAGAAGAGGATTTTGATTTCGGATCGTTTCGCCAGTTGTGGTTTGAATCGTGTCTTTTCTTGTGGTTTTCTTCTTGGTTACTTTTTCTCGTGGAGTTTTGTGTGAGTGAGTTCTGGTGGTGTGTGCTGTGTTATCAGTGTCGGCGTATTCTTATGGCTGCATAAATAGAGTCTATAAATCATATTTCGAATGAAAACACGGCCATTTCGGTTATAGCCGAG
>JAQGBJ010002708.1:0-15313 GCA_034698345.1 Sphaeridia pumilis
CAGTCTCCAAGACCCGGATTTTGGAAAACAACAAAAGCCAGTGCTAACTCAATAAAAAAAGGCCTACAAAAGAGATTTTTCAAGTGGTAGGAAATTAGGGCCACTAGAATACCGCTTTTAGCTTCTTTAGATCATGTTTTTTCCGTAGCAGTTTTATTATGTTTGAACCCATTGTGGTCAATGTTATACTACTACAGTGTACAGTGTGTACCATGCATGTTAAAGAATGATTCTAACAAGATGAGCAAATGTAACACAGACTTACTGTAACCTATATTTTAGCTAGATAACAGCTGTATAAAATGAATATTTATATAACTTGAATTGAACTTTAATTTTAGTTAAATATCAGTATTTTAGTAGATTGCGCCAGCTACAGTTTACACTACCCCGAAAGCGCTTAACCACTTTGCTTCACTCAAAGCTTCTTGTACGATTGCTGTTCCTTAAGCTATTCCAGAGTTCATGGTGGTATCGAAGGGGAACTCAGAATGTTGTTTTGCTCTAGAAAGAGTGAATGCATACGAAAGTTTCAAATGTGGCTAATTCATACATATCTTGCGGATATCTTCATTGTTATAGTTGCTACTCACTGTTGGGAAAAAGCCATATCAAAGGTCCTGCCTCTAGACCCTTTGTCCAGACTCTTCAGAGTTTCCATATCTTGTTCTGACAGGGTGAAGTTGGAGACCTACCAAGCAAATCAACTAGTTAATAGAACGGTCTGAGTAATTGTGTAAATGATGTTAGCTAACTAAATCTTACATTAAAATTTTCAATCAGTCGAGACTCTTTAGTTGATTTCGGAATCACGACGATATCTTGTTGGGTTAGGAAACGAAGTGCGATCTGAGCAGGAGTCTTGCCGTAAGCTTCACCCAGTTTAATCACTGTAGGGTTATCCAGCAAGTTCTCAATGTGAATGAGCCTGTTGACATAAAGATTAAAGATTAGAGTATTATCATAACATCATGACAGATGATTTTGAAGTTCACTATCTCTCCAACTTACAATCCTCTACTCTTATACAGTTCAGTTCTCCCAGGTGACCCTAGCGGAGCGTAGGCGCAAACGACTATATTGTTGTCCTTGCAGAAATTTACCAACTCAGGCTGCTGGAATTGTACGTTTAACTCAACCTATAAGTAATCAGTTCATTGGAAAGCTGTTGTTAATCTTGATTACATCATTCAATTTATGTTTGTTTAACTGCAAAGCTTACCTGCAGCATAGAAGGTTTCACCGTGGCCACCTGCAAGATTCTCTGAAGCTGTTTGACATTAAAGTTGGAAACTCCAATCTTCTTGGTCAGACCCATCTCGTACATTTTTTCCATTACTCTCCATATGGCCATCAGGTCCGTGTCGTAATCCACGAGAAGGTCATTGTTGGCTTTAGGGAACACGTTCCAGTCATCTCCGAAGTACTTGTAGCCTATCGGCCAGTGAATCAGATACATGTCGACGTAGTCTAGTTGCAGGTTTTCCAGGGACTTCCGAAGAAACTTTTCTACGCGATCAGGATGCATCGCTATTCCGGGCAACTGTAAAAAACCCATTTTGCAATTAATCGTGCCGTTCGCCAACTATAAGAAGGCGGTGGGATTCCTTAAACTTAAAAACTAACCTTTGTGATCACAAAGACGTCTTCCCGTTTAGCAATACCTTTCTGAAAAGAGTCCTTCAGTGCAGCCCCAATCGGTTCCTCGTTCAGATAGCAATAGGCGGTATCCAGAAGCCTGTATCCGATCTTCAACGCAGTTTCAACAGTATTTTCCACCACATCGTCCGTGTCAGGCTGAAACAAAGAAACATAAGAAGTTGATTTCAAGTTACACGACTAAACGCTATTTAGGCTACTTCTCATTATCTTTTAATCCTTTTCCAAACACAAATGAAACTGCTTTAACATTTCTCACCTTAAATATCCCCGACATTCCCAGGCCGACCAACGGCAAGTTGATTCCAGGAATGAGATTGTTTTCAGTCAACATTTCAGCAACCATTTCTATTTCTGTCTGAATACTACTAAAGCCTTCCTTTCTTGCTTTGCAAAACACCGTTGTTGCCGTTATCCTGCTGTAACTCTACTAACTGTATATTTGCAAAACAGTTTTTGACCTGAATTTACTGCAAGTGTCTGTCCGTCAGCCAAGCTCCTCGTCGCACCAAACAGCAACTGCTGCTACATTCACCAATCTGTTTAAACTTATGATTAAACAGTCAGCCACCGCTAGAAGAAAATTCAATTATGGAAGTTTTTGCTATTATAATTGAATTCCGATGGAAACGATAACTTGGAACACTCCTTAACCTCTTTGCACTTTGTACCAACAATTTACTAATACGATGTCCCTTGTTACTTGTTACAATCTTATTAGAACTGTACTAGACTGGAACTCTAAATGCGTTCTTGGTCGTGCATACTTGAGCTTGAACATCTGGCATAACAAGTCCACAAAGACTTCAACACAGACTGTTGGCCAGTTCTAGGCAAGCATTTCATGCATCAATAGCTTGTTCAGTACCTCGATATCCGCACCATTCTGCAAGTAGTCCAAAGCTAGGAGCTAGCATCGCTATCGCTTATCCTGTCCTCGTAGAAGTGTGCAAGTTCTACAAGTTGATTGTCAATCTCCATAATATCTTAATGCCGTATTATAGCGTCCGCTGCATAATAACATTTACGTATTTGAAATGGTCGTTCTCCGTGACCTGACATGATTAACATCTGAGTGATTCCTTGTTGGTGGGCCGGCTAATTTGGTTCAGCCTTTCTTGTTGAAACTCTCAAGTCTTCAAAGTTCATCCTGAACGGCAAAATTTTCCAGATTTTCTTCTACATGGCCTAACCCCTGGAAAAAAGAAGCAGGACTTTATCTTTATGAATGCACATTTCAACACAAGGCGGTTCAGTTTTATCAATGTTTGTTTACGTAACAGGGATCTGTTGAATTTAATGGTATCGGTTACACGTCAACTTTTGTGGATTAGGATTAATTACAGCTTAGCAGGATATTTTAACTTGGATGAACACAATCGAGCAATTTCAACAGGCCAAATTTGCCGGTGTTCCACATAATTACAATGTACTTCAGCCATCAAAACTGGAGACTTCAGACTTGTATCGATATATGTAGTTGCAACAATAATCAACGACGACAATCAAAATATCAAAAGCGAAAATCAAAACAATTATCATTCATTTCCCAACCATCGAGTAACATCGTCAATGACATGATCATAATAATACTCGACAACTAAACCCCCAAAGACTCATTACTCAATGGCTATTTCACTCTTCATAGCCGACTTCCGGAACGCGGTAATTATGAACTTGTCTTGACATTAAATGCTCATGTCCGCAGGAGGAAGCACATGGGCTGGACATTAATCAACATTTTATACGTCCGTCATGAATTTCTATGACTATTTACCATCGAGTGCGGTTTGTTTACCTTTTCCACCATATCCGTTGTTTACACATGATTCAATATTATTTTAATTACTACTTTCCTTCCTTCCTTTGCCATTTTCCGGTACCATCATTTTGGGTATTTACCTGTGTGTACTTGTTCTTCATGTTCTCGTTGTACAATTTAATATCATTTTCATATCATGTCATCAAGACCTTGTCAACGAAAACTATCAAATTGGTCCCACCACCTTTCATTATATTTGCTCAAATGAGCGAAACGATATGGGCGAAATGCCACACGTGTGTGTGTGTATATTTTAAATTTCGGCTGTTAATTGTGCTCATGTTGTTTGATCGAGCTAACATACAGTTGGGTGCTTTTTAGACATAAATTAAAAGTAAATAGTAAGCGAGAAAAGTGTACTTTGCCCTGTATATATATAACACATAATAGCAAAACAATAGATCGATTCCAGTAGTTGAGCCAACGCTTCTATCATATTCATATCAAAAAGGTAGATTAAAACCCATTATACATCGCTAGACAAACATCAACTTTGGTGAACAGTTTTGAACGCTTTTGTTGTTCATGTAACAGTTGTTTATCATCACTTGATGATAACTCATGGTTGCTTGACGTTAGATGATTTTCATTTGTTGATTCTTTCTTACACTTAACTTATGCTTGTGTCCACATGTCAACAACAGTTTTCTAAATAAGGCTTTGTTTCCATATTTCCCAACTGGAGCAACTGTCCGTAACGGTATAAACGTCGGAGAATCTCGACCAACGTTCTCGTCTCTGACTGGAAGGCTCGTCATAAATGACTGCATTTCATATGAAATCGCTATGACTGGTCTTTGTTATAATTAACCACATGAAATGACAGGAAAATTATCAATTTCCAGGTAAGTCCAATGTCCACCAGTTGGTAATTGACCACATCAAAACAGTATAGCATCTATTCAGCGTTCGGCATTTCTGTCCCCAGATTATACGCTCTCCAGCGTCCAGACCCAGACTCCAGACTCGAGACTTCACAAGCCGAAAGGATTCCAAATGGACCTGCAAAAGTTGGAAAAGCTCTCGCTTTTACTTGCAAATTCACATCACACGACGGCCACATCCATCCAGCGGACATTTGTCCTCATTTCGCATTAATTATATATTCCCACATGATTAAAAGGCCCACCGAGCCCAATTCATTTACTTCTCAAACCTTTTCCTCCACAAGCCATGGCCATTGAATATATAAACAGGCTCCGACTCTCTCTCTAAACTCTATGACTTTCACTTTCTGCATCTCAACAAATTCCTGCTTTCCCGCCGCCGTCGCGCGCTTTCTCCTCCATCTTGCTTCCTGTGAATAGTGTTGAAAAGTAGCTGAAAATTACAGTTTAATTACTACTGCCTGGAATTATTCACAAGAAGTCCATTTGCATAATGAGTTTCCATCTCTCTTGTTCATTTGTTCGGTGGGAGTGAGGCAGATTCTTCGTTTACAATAACGCAGCTTTTCCCGCCTTTTCCCAAAAGCCCCAAACGCTTCCAAGTTGCTTCTGATGATAATATGACGACTACGACGACCATCATGTCGACGGACGGCCATGATGTAATTTTTGGCTCTTTTCCTTAATTAGCATTTTATATCATTATATTAGATGGAATAGTAACAGCAGCATCACATTCTCGCCATATTCACAACGACGTCCCTCATTTGCACTCATTTAATATATTCGCCGCCGCAGCTTTCACCCAAAAACTAAATGGTACCACCAAGGAGAAGACGTCGCTCTTAATCAGTCTCCATTAGTCAAAGTTACCTGTGTTGAGCATATAAATTGGTCGGCTTGAATCTTGGCTCCCATTATAATAATGCAATCATTTGGCTTATTACTCAAAAGGACGCTGGTGCTGTGAGCAAGGTACTTTTTGGATCTATTTCGGTTTTGCCACTATACCGTTTGAATTGAGTTTTGTGTACATTTCCGAAGAGCCTGCGGTTCCCGGTATTGAGTTGGCTTTCTGTGATATATAATTTGAGGTTTCTGTACAAAGAGCACAAAAAGGCGGCGGGTGAAAAAGAAGGCAGGCTTTTAACATAACTTTTGTACCATTTGGGCGCTCATAATTGCAAAAACCACATTAAAAGATATATTACCGGGAATTGCGCTACAAAGGCACAAGTGACAAAGGCTTGTAACGTAGTCAGAGAGCCGGGTAATTAATATGATATTTTTGGCGGGTGCTTTGAAATGAAATGATTCTGTCCTTGTGTGTCTCTCTCTCTACTTGATGTCATAATTAAGAGAAATGAAGTTGGAACAGAAGTAGGGAAGAGAACATTTATAACGATTGATTTCATCAGATTCCACTTTGGTGTGGTCGTTTCTGAACAAGCCGAAGCCGAAATGGGAACAGAGAGGTTCTGAATGATACAAAAATCATATAAAACTCGGTATATATATTTCAAGAACCGGTAAAAATCTCTCACCTGTTAATTAAAGCTCTCTTTTTGAACAGGTAAAGTTTTGTTGTAGAGCTTTTGGCGGTTTAATGAGATTTCGAAAAGCAGAGTCACGACTCAGCCCGAATACTTTAATTAAAGCTTATGAGCATTGCTTTTTTGTCTTGTCAAGCTGTAACATAAAGGAATTAACATGAGAAGGGTCATGACATTAAGAAATTAAAGATTCACAAGGTTCATGGGCAGTTGATGAGAATTACTATACGAATATATAAATTCGCATTTTCTGATATGAAAAATAATATCCACTCCACACAACTGCTTGCATTTGGCTACACTTACACACAATATCATAACGCTGCGTTATCCTTAGAGTGACAGCAAAATGGCATATAATTTTATATGTACTTATACTTTTGGCTTTCTGAATACGGTGGATAAATACCCGCTTTTTAGCATACTATGATCATAATGTCGATAAGCAAATTCGGGGGAAATTGACCGCTGTCATTTAAGTGGACATTGTCCAAATAAGAACGATATCTCTATCTATATAATATTTCTCTTCTTATGAAGACACGGAAATTACCGTCATTATTATTGCCTCCAAATAAGTACGTTATGGAGCTGCGCTTTGGCTTTCGATATAAAGTTGCTGAAATCACCTCAAGTTGGTAGCATTATTATTGGCCTGCCTGATATGTGCATTTTCTCATGAAGCACAAATAAGCCATCAAATTATCACATTATCAAAGTCTGTTAACATTGTATTTACAGCTGCTGCTGACTGGTGATTGCGGGGCGACGTTGCCGTAAGCATAAAGCTAATAATTTTTATCGGGCTGATTGCTCCATTACGATACACACAATTGACAGTTTCGTCGTCCATTTTCTCAAGTCTCAAGAGTAGCGAGAGGCCGAAAGGAAGCCACAGATTTTTATTATTATTCCTAAAGGGTTAATTCCGTAGAGGTTTTTCTGCTGTTTTGTACATCGGGAGTTTAGTGGTCAGCTGATATGGTTCCAAAGCCACTGGCGAAATATAATTCTAGATCGACATTTCAGTATACTGTTGTACATTAATCTGAATAATTATCATGGAATAGTCATTAATTAGAGGGAAACAATAGTCAATTTGCTAATGGTGCTAATGGATCTGATGGGTCAACTGTGAACAAAACGCCGTCTGTAGCCACGTTATAAGGAACATAAATGAGCGCATAAATTCACAAGCCGTTGCAATATGATGGGTCTGCCCCTTGATCAATTATTCATGTGATTTTTCTTTATAACGTTATGTACTTGTGTGGATATGAGCGCCATGGAGAGGTTGCGGGGAAACTTGGAGTTGAAAAGTTGCTTCAGGTCCTGCAGTTAATTCGGAATGGGCGGAGAAAGCCAGGGAATGAGCTGTTAATGAGATGAGTTTTGATGATGATTTTTATGCGATATTTTAATATACATCCGCGGTGTTTAATTACCTTTTGGCCATGTAAGGTCAGAATGAAGCGGTGGATTCGGGGGGAATAGAATTTCATTCAGGTGAGTCGCACACCTGTGCCAGCCGTCCAGCTAAAAAAGGCGCATAAAAATCAAGTCATCATCATTATTATTAACTCACCACAGACAGTTTGAGAAAGAAAAGCCGGGGAAGATTTTTAAATTCTTGTTCAAGTATTTATAAGAATGGAATGATTATGCATAAATACTAATTAATCCACACCTCACAATGCGATCAAATTAGTTGAGACGTATCGAACAAGTGTTATCAAACTGGCGGCCAGCAACAGCGTCTCACAACAGTATAAGACCTCAGGGCCTCAACCTGGATTCAACTGACTTTTTAGATATCACTGAGTAAGAATCGATAATAGTCGCATTGACTTCTTTTGCTGATAATTTCCAGGTTAAAGTTTTACCGATAGCTTTCTTCTAAAAATACTCAGCATCAAAACAACTAATTACTCAATAACCAGCTCACGTGTATATTTACCATGTAACTAATACTTTATAGAAACCTGGTTATAGCAAAACTTATTTGAAAGCCTGCGGCCTAAGTTGAGTGTATATAGTTTGCTTGCGCCTCGGCGCCCGTCGTCGAATTACGACCGATCAAGATAATACGTAATCAAAATTAATCACAAATTAATTTTAGCATACGATTTCAAAAGGTTGGATTTGAAAAAGACGACAACAAGACGAGAAAACGTCGTCGCGCCGCCGAACGACTCGACGATATACAGTTGCATGCATAGTTATGGTTTGGAAACATTGAATTTGACGCCTCTTCTCAGCCCCCGATCAAACGTTATCAAAATCGTAGATTCTCTCTGCTGTTAATTAGCCCGTGTCTTTTATGCATGGCAAGGGTTGGTATATATAGTTTATAAGTTAAAATAATAATCAGCCTCTTTACCAAGAGCTCCAAGTGCATTTAAAGGCTATTAATAATAATCTGGTCGGATCTCTCTTGAAATCGCTATAAAAGTTTTAACGATTATTCAGCAGCCGTCGTCTCATCTCAACAAACATTTATATAAAATCACACATCTTGTACATTTAATCCAAACGAAATGTACGGTGTTGACACGTATTTAAACAAATTACCAAAGTTATAGCTGCTAAGATAGATTCTTCTTTCTTGATTAATTAATCAAATATACACCTTGGTGAGAAATTACCGGCTTCAAATGACGAAATCTCCGATCATGCAACAGGCTCAACTTCAACTAACTGTGTCGTCCAGTGAGTGTGTCTTCTTAAATTTGTCCGGCTTAAAGGACACCTTTGGCCATTGAGTTCAGGTGGCCTTGGTACTGTTTGGATTGACCACTGTGCGCAGATTCCTCGATGTATTCAGAGACACAAACGTTCCGACGCTATGTGTAAATTGGGATCATGGCTTTGATGACATAACTCAACTGTACTTAGTATCGATGAGCTTCCATCATGTTTACGTTATCATCATCATAATTAATGCTCACGTTTCTGAAGACTTTTATTGAAACGTCCAAAAGAAATACTTTCCCCTTTGAATTCACGTGTGAGAGGGGGAAAGGGTTGAAACTGAATGTTGAATCCCCATCTCAACTAACGTCGAGTAGCCCCACAACTATTGCCAACCTTCAAGCTCTGCATGTTGTAGCAGCCCCACAACATTTTGCCACTGGCAGACGAGCTTTCTTTCGTCATCCCCATAAGAAATACATGGGGCAAGCTCTGCCGCCGCAGCCGCTTCAACAACTTTTGAACAGGAGTTTTGGAAGTGGTGGTGGCGGCGGCGGCGGCTTGAAGCGTGCTAGCTTCAGCAGTCTTGCTGTTAGTCGGATCCAGGCCGTCAAGCCGGCAACTTGTCCAAGTATAGGTATTGCGAAAGAGCTTTTCGAAAAGTTGGGTGAAACAAGTTCCAATCTCCAAGAAGATCCACGTGTTTGTTGTATAACTTTCAGTCAGTAGTGAAGATAAGAATCAGTGATGCAATAGTTTAAAATTAACTGCTTTAAAAATGGCATCACCGTCACCAGCCACCGCCGCTGAGCAGCAGCAGCAGCAACTTAAAGACCTTCCAATGGACCTTAACAAACACGCTTACGATAAACATAGTGCAGTTAATCTACTGAGCAAGTTCGGATCGGGGCGACCAGAAAGCATGGCTTTGGGCGCTTCCAGTGCTGTAGACTTTGAAAGCCATCACCATCATCAGTTACTACTTCAACAGTCAATCTACAATAATTTGGGGGTGACGCCACTCCTCCTAAACAACAATGTTAGCAAGAGCGGGTTGTTCAAAGAGGTCTGCGGTGGCGACTTCGACGAGCGGATGACATCGGACCAGGATTCGGCACAGTCTGATGAGGATGAAAGCCCAATCGTTGGCGGTGGCGACTTTGAAGAAGACCTCGGTCAAGAAGAGGACGATGAAGAGATCCAGATGCGTAAGAAATGCCGGCTAGATGAAGACCTCCGAGATGACAACGATGATGATGACGACGTCAAGTCTGGAAAGGCTCAAGATACTGGAGAAGAAGTCAACGGTGACGAGGCTGGACAGGTGGATCAGGTCAGTTTTGGAATTTATTGGATTTAGTTAAACGTTGGCAAGCTTTGATTGACGTCAGAAATGCTGGAGACCTCCAGTTAATTAAGTAATAGTAGATGAGGAATTAACAGCGATTAGGTGAGCTTGAGGTCATTTCGTCAGAGGGCGATGAGTAGAGAAACTGGTGTATTTGCTACCGCGATCATCAGATTGATAAGAAGAACATGTAATTTCAAAATGATATCGATCCTCTTACTGGATGACATGTTTACATTAATCAGAGAGATTAATATTAGCATTTCCTGCTTAACATTATTTCTCCATCAAGGCGTTAATAGACGCTGGAAAATGCGGCATCAAACTGTTAATTTATGATTAGCAAATCGTAGCAAGCAAAGCGCTAAGCGCTGCTGCATGCTGCTGTAGATGCATCTCCCGGATCGGGGCAACGTGAGATTAGATAGTAAATGATGGTGCTAGAGGCGAGATGCGATAGTGATCCTATGCTACAACATAGGCTTGGCTAGATGCTCATCATCATCACGGTTAGATACATTGGTGCGGATTGGTGCTAGTAGCGCTCGGATCGATCGGACTATCTAAAAATTTCACCAGCATACAAAAACTAGTGTGTATATTAACGCCCGATTAACTTGCAAAGTATCATCGTTTAGGAGTACCACAACTCTACTTTTTTACACTTTTTCCCCTCGAACTTTATCCTTGTTGTTGTCGTCGTCTTGTTTGTGAATATTGTGAATCGACTGAGCTTCAAATAAGTTTTGTTGCTACAACTGTGTACATTTTTTAGTTCATTCCGAAAAAAGTTTTGGCGTTGGTTCCTGGTGCATTCAATCGTGGGATTTTAAATGAGCATCAAATTGCTTCTTTCGAAGGCTGTAAAGTGCGTTGGTGTGTAAATTATGAAATGGACGTCTTGCTCTTGGTGTGACACGATGATGAGGAAAATTTGTCGAATTCCATGGACTGATAATGATGTAAACAGGATCCATTAGATCAGTTATGAAGTTTGAAATCTATGGTGACATTCTTGGAACATGAAAAGGTTTTGGGGGATTTCGAGAATTTATTCAAATTGTAACAAAGGTATTCCTATGATAAGTTTTGAAGAATTTCATGAATGACAGTTTTAAACCCAACACAGGTGTCTGCAAGCTAACGAGAGCGCGCGAAACTTTAAATTACGCTCCTATTGAAATGTTTTGCTTTCAGACTTTGTCAAGCGGGTAAATGTTTTGACTCTTTGTTCGCATAAATTATTGACGGGTTGTAGACGATACAGCACAAACATGTTGTCAACTTCCAGTTTAAAAATAGTTTGTCGAAATTATACATTTCGGTGCATCTTGAGTCTCAATACTATCGAACACAAATGGATGTAGCTTTGAAAAAGTCTCGGAATAATTCAAGAAATGAGTCAGCTTTGTCTAGAGCGAGAGGTGGCGATGATGAAATCATTGCAATTTTCTTCTTCCATTTCGCTAATGGACTAGGGCAATCAAACTGTGGGTTGTCGAATTTCCTTGTAATTTTCAAAGAGTGTGTGTGTATGTGTGTAGGAGAGAAATGGAATTTATGTATGCCAAAGTTTCGGTTCGAATTCTGTAATAATGGCAAAAGTATACAGGAGGAGCAAAAGTAGGAAAGCATTACAGAAAGTAATGGCTATTGCCAGAAAACCCTTTGACTTGTATGTGACTCCAATTAACAGGAGCGATAATTAGTCATTGAGCCTTGAGTGAAAAGTTAATGGCAATATTTCAAATGTTAATTCTTGTAATTAATATAATTGAGGCGGTTATCAGAGCTACGGAACAGGGGGAAGGAGCATGGCGAGTTGTACAACTACGTAACTATCAAACTGGACGACGACGACTTCAATTTATGTAGCTTTCAAGTAATTTCGCTCCCGCCCCGAATTCGGAGCTGGAATGGCAAAACTTTTGTCTCTTTGCAATCAAGCATTTTGGCCATTTGATTTTGATTTCTGACGCTATTGTAACTTATGCTAATGCAATTAACTAGAATGCTTTTGTTGGAATAGCAAAGGCTTTGAAATTTTGGGGATTTTGTCTGAAAATTTAGGGATTCAGATAGCTATAGTTTTGTACGGAGAATCAATCGAACGTTTTGCTGGGCAGCAGTAGCAGAGGTGTTGTTGAATGGCTTTTGGCGTTGTTTGTGGGACAAGTTATGGAGAAAAGTACATGAGCCTTTGGCTCATTATTTAGAGTCAATGACGACACTAATGTCAACATTACAGTTTATGTAATGACGATTGATGCGCCTCCTTGAGGAAGGAGGGCGAAATACAACTTGGAAAAATATAGCAAACGTTCTAAATGCGGTGGCTATGGCTGAAATCGAGGTGTGAATTGCTCCTAATTTATGTATACATGAATGTGTATATTTTTGTTGCAACTTTTTACAACATTTAAAAAATTCAATGATCAAAACAGTCTTGTATTATGTGTCTCAACCTTTGCTGAGTTTTTTTTGCAAAAGTTTTACTAGGGTCGGATTAAATTTGCCCAGTTTGCCCTTGGGCCAAGAATAATTATTTGTACTTTTGGCGACCAACTTCAGCCACCGCCTTTTCAATATACGCAGCACAGTAAACATGGACAACATTTAAAATATCCTATCGACAGACATCGCAATCGTGCCATGTCTCTTTCAAGTCGGACGATATGTTGTTAATGTTGTTTAGATATTAAAAGGTGTAATTATTTGGGGCTGAATCAAGATAATTCCTTCGCCTTGTTCTTGTATTATGTCGTTTATGTTAATTGCTGGCGGGGAATTGGGGAACGATTGTCTTGTAGCAAGTATTATTAGCTTCAGGTAACCAAGTATAGGAGAAATAGCGTGAAATCTAGCGCCAGTTTTGTTAGAACAAGGAAAATAAGCAACTGTTGGGCGATAAGTTTCGCCCTTTTGTTGTTGTTGTCGAAGTCGTCGTCGTCGTCGTCGTTCTCGTCGATGGATCTTTGTAATGGCATATGGCGAATTGGGGTTGAAATTATTGATATTATTTAAGATATTAATGCCCGACGCATTATTTTGCGTGTATCCACCAAAAGTCTTTTGGCCCGTTGTTCACACCGCTGTTGGACGACTTGGAGACACGAAAGGAAAGGGATACCGGCAGGTGTAAACATGCAGGGTAAACACAAGGCGGGAAATTCGGGGTGATTATATCACTCATTATGAATATTATAATTATTAATGTGGAGGAGTATATTGTATACTGGCGAATTGTTTCATGATAAAGGTAGAGAAGGTACAGAGGGAGGAGGAGGCGGCGGCGGTGGCGGCGAGAGACCGTACGAATGCGAGGTTCGGGCGGGCGCTGAGAACGTTGCTAAGCTGTGTAGGCGGTGTAGGAGGTTTTGGAAATTATAAAGTGAGTGAGCTTGTTGAATTGAAAGCCATTTAAGTTTAGGCGAATTGAGACGAATGACAAGTGAGGCTTTTGTGTACAAATTGGCACGGTTTATTATTTGATATCCTGAATTACAATGATTAACAATGGTAGGAAAGCAAAGAATTATTGTTCGAGAGCAGAGCTTTGTTCCGGTGGTCGCTGGGCAACTTGGCATTGTTTGTCAGTTGGCCAGAATTGATATGATGATAATAATATATGTGGACAATCAAGTTAAGAAGCCAGGGAAATGTTTCTTTTGGCTTTGGCCTCATTTAGGAACATCAGAATGGAAGAAATTTTGTTATAGTCGTAAACAGGGATTCATGAACTGTGTATTAAATTATGATCCTCGTGGGTTTCAAGATCAGAGATTCAACTTGATATCTTTCTGGCTATGCAGGAAGATTACAAATATTTGCAGGTTTCATGGTGGATTCATTGGAGTTTCTTTTGAGTCAGTGAACAAATGGCAAACGTCGACGAGTCGCCGTACAAAGTATAGTAAACATGGAGACAATCGCTGAGGAGAAGCGTTATAAAACAATATAAAGTAATGATAATCGTAATAATAATAATAATGTTTGTGTGCATAATGTGGTTGTCTGTCTCTTGGCGAAAAGGTTTTATGATAGTCTTTCCTCCATTTGGCATTCTAGGTTCTTCAAAATTTGTTTTAGAAACATTTTCAGTCAATTTTGCTGCTGCCGTTCACATCACCTTAAACTTGAAGTTACTGTATGTCTAGCCCCAGGGCTTGTTGAAACAACAGATAAAAATCAGATTCACCTCAGCTCACAGGCTGAGAAAACACATGTCTTTGATCACGGAAAGGTGTACATGATCCGGTGTAATTAATATCAATTCCTGCTCGTATTATTATTATCATTTGGTTCTTGTATACTTGTACATGTACACATTACATGATTCAGTCAGTTGATGAATTCTAATGAGTCGAAATAATCGACTTGGATTGACCTGGCTGCAATTGGATGGATTGGAATAATTCTCAAAGTTGACCTGTACATGGTAATTATAGGAAATGGTGGTAGCAGAATCAATTCTCGCCCGTATAACGCTATATTTAATAAGTCAGGACCTACATACTCTTAACTTTGCTCTCGTTCGGATTCATCAGAACAGCCATAAGAAAGAATGCCAAAAGCCGTTTACATTCACCACAAGAGTTAGGGTTATAGCGGGCATTTGGAATTACGCTGAATCTGTGCAATTATGATGATGATGTAACCGGTTGAATCCACCAAGAAGGCATTTTGCTCCATTGAATCAAATGTACATCCAATGTATTCGTAATGGATTTAATGGCATGCGATGATGATTGCACTGAATTATATGATGTTAGGTTGTCAGATGGAAGTCAAGACGTGTTTGAAAGCACAGTTCACAGCCGTTCAGGCCGTCAGTAGCGAATGGCATAAAAGGTTTATCGATTTTTAATGAGCTGGATTATATTATTCGGATGTGACGAGCTGAGCAAGGCACACATAATACGCTGTGTCTCTTATCTAAAAGAAATAAAGTTAATTGCGAATTGGCAATTGACTGTATATACTTAATACACAGATACATACATGTGTACATCTTCCTTGACACTATTGGAATTTATATGAGAGAAGACAATCTCTTGAGAATTCGACGTGCCAGGTTATGCGTATTGATTCTTTACGATGAGACAGAGACGTGTTTGATGTCATTATAAATTTTATAACTTTTGTTTATAAGATTGAATAGAATGTAAAAGCGTAATGATGATGATGATCAAGTTAAGAGACTTTTCAAGAAACGTTTCAAGAAGCGGGTTGTTCAAACAAAGTTGTCTGGACTTTTACGACAGCGCTTGATAAAGCCAATGTGTTTTTCAACCAGTCAAATTATGATAATGATCTGTGTCATGGAAAAAATATTGGATTTTAATCAGGTGAG
>JAQGBJ010002709.1:0-15307 GCA_034698345.1 Sphaeridia pumilis
TTGGGGATTTTTTGACCTCCTGAATGCGGTTTGGGTCCGGTACCCACGAAGAAGAAGGCGTCTGGTCCAGCGCCGTCATAGTGCAGATTCTGAATGTAAATTGTCTTTGTGTCTTTGATGATAACGTTTCCTGATCGGACACCATGCGCCAGTCCTGTAAGCGGCTGCAACATCATCATCGAGGGAGTCTTCTTGGGAATTCCCTTAAGACAAACACACCAAAAAACACTCGTTTATTGAATTCAATCAGAAAACAAATTAAATTCCCTCTTTTTAATAGCTAGCTGCACACTCAAATGCTTACTTCTCCCCCTTGAAGATAAACCAGGCAGAGTGCCACGACCAAGAAGGGTTGCAAGAATTTGACCATCTTGAAATTTTCACCAAAACCACACACTGCGGCCAAAACTTTTAAAATTTTCTTCTATTTTCAAGCAAAGTTACTTGTGCAGGGTCTGTGCAGGTCTGAAGGGACTCGCCCCTTGACGAGCTCTATTTAATGCAGTTTGCTTTTAATTGGAAAGTTGAAATATCCTGTAAATGATGTTGTTGTGTGTGTGTGGCAAAGCATAAGGGCGCAGCTAGGAGCTCGCGTTACAAATGTTAGAGCCCCTTATGACCAGTCAAATGGCTTTACATTCAACTATTAACTTGTCAAGGTGGACATTCGCTCTGAAAACCGGCATGATTAACATTATAATAAACAGCCGTATAGAAAGTCCATATGTGATCATGATATAACCCTTCAAACTATCCCTGTGTGCGGAATTATTTGCATCGAGTATGAATTATTGCGGTCGTTTGCTAATTGGTTATTGTTGCCAGTCATTTTGAAGTAGCCACAGCGTTATACTTTTCTCTAGCTGTTTGAAATGCAACGATCTCGACCCAGTAAACGAGGCAGCTTTTGACAAGGACAATTCTTGGAAATAGGTTTGTCTTGAGGCTTTTGCTTGTGCGCAAGGGTACAGTTTGTTTGCGAAAATTCAGCAGCATGTGTAGGAACAGGTGTTCAATTTACAAATGCCGTTCACAAACCAACTTTAATGGATTAACATGACATGACATGCAGGGCTTGTTGCTAATTAACAGGTGAAGAGGGTGGCTCTTCAGGAGCGCTCAAATGGCTGCTACGTTCCTGTAGCACAAGGCCGGTCATCCTGGTCATCCCCAATGGTCAGCTGTACTTTGAGAATTAAAAGCTGGGAGATTTATGATGATATAACAAATTGGAATACTCGCTCTCTGACTGAATGCCATTACGATATAGACCTGATGCACTTTCTTCTACAAGCACAGGTGCATTGAATTTATGCTCTCAACAAAGTCCTCATTTCTTGTTTGTACTTTACTTCACATCTCCAAACCATTCCTCATGCTTTGACTCTTATGATGATTTGTGATGTTAGTTTTTTGAAAGCTGCTTGGGTAAAATCGAGCTTTGGTCTTTCGCGGGGATTCGTGGAATCCAGCTTTGCGAGTGCTAGAATTACACAGTGATCTCAACTGAATCCGGTATTTATTTTCCTTACTTTGAAATACCACAATAGGATAACAACAGTCATCTGTACCTTTAATTATGCAAGTAACATATGATTACTGGTTTAACAGCGCTTTTCAGCAATAACATCATTTGAAAGTAATAATAGTAATCTTGATACCACACCGCTCTAATTTAGCAATACACGCTTGTGTATTAAATTCCATCACCTCACGCCGTGAGGCTCATCACCACGGCACGGCTCATTTACCCCTAATTACACGTGTTCATTTCAACCGTGTAACAAACAACAACGCATCCTGTATTTGTCGTTCATGATAATATAACGGATATAATGATGATATAGTATATTTTAGTTGAAATTGATACAACAAAGGATATGACGATCTGATACAAGTGTTTACATTCCCGCCATGCGAATTAATCTCCCATTAACAGGTCAATTGACTCGAATCAATCGCTGAATTAGTATTTACAGCTCAAGCTGGATTTCCGGATAGTGGGATCCAGTGGGATCCCCTCATCAACAGGATGTCCCTTAACTTTTGACATGATTATTTTCACTACTTCAGACTATAATCACCAATGAACTAATTAATACTGTTGTTTAAGAAGTTAGTAATGAACTGGCGTTTGAGAACGCATTGGAATTCTCAACACCGACTACAGAAACGATCGGAATTTACCGCACACATGCTCCATAAACTGACCGTACGAAATGTTTGTATTTCTATAACAGTTAATTTTTGTAGGTTACAACGTACCTACATTAAGCTACACGTCTAAACTGTAAATATCTGAAGGTACTGGTTTAAGACGAATATATTCCTGCCAGAGACCATGTGATCAATGGTTCCAGTTCGGACTTTCTCTTTCACCAAGTACTTATTGTCAGAATTGCAGATTTCGCCGTAACGTTATTGTCACGATTGTGATCTCGTAATCATTTACTCGCGTGCATATTATAAGAGTTTCTTCAACATACCAAAAGATATATTCTACGGTTGCTTATTTAAACTGTTTGAGTCATATATGTACATCAGCTCCCTTCTATTAGCCATTATTGTGATTATTACTGTTGGTTGTACTTTTGCAGCAAACTGGTAGTCTATCTCGGCTTTGAAAGCCGGAAGACGTATATATGATAAAGAGATGGAAACACGGAAAGAAAAGTTGTCGAATGTACAAATACTACGTGTTGACAGTCACTTGACAAAATCAAATTACATCAATGACAGGACAGACTGAACGACAAGGAGCAGGTTACCAGGAAGATTACGAGCTATTTGTCCTGTCTCGAACCTGTCAAACGGGTCACACCAAAAATATTTTACACTGCCGCTGTGACAGCTCATTTTTCAAACATGTTACAACAAATTCAATTTGACACACATGGTCAATATATACATTTAACCACAAACCGCTTCTACTCCATATTTTACTTTTAAGGGACGTTTCTTTGAATGTGAACATGAAGAAAGAAAGTATACGCCTTCAAGGCACAACAAGTTTTCATCGTTTTACCCTTGCGGCGTTAGTCACTGCACGACACAAATATATTGTTAGTTGTAGTATAAATTAACCTCATCTCGTTAGTCTAATGATAAAGTAGCCTTAAATTAAGTTTCTTAACTAGAGTTTTATTGTCAGAACAGCATTTGTTCATCATGATCTGATGAGCATCAGATTTTAGGACACAAAGTGCCTTGGGATGTTTCTCCTTAAGCTAATTTTAGGTACTCTAGTTACATAACAGACATGAAAAGTTTTGCAGGCCTTTTTAGTTCTTTGAAAGCTATTGTCACCTTGTCGTCGATACCATGTTAGCAAATATTGTCAACACCAGTCACATGGTTACATCTGTCACTCACTTGACGATTATTGTCGAAGTTTTCATGTATTTGTGTTTGGAACGTACACAACATTTGGACCTTTTGATCTTTTGCTTGCACAAGTCTTTTTGTTTGATTTCGAGAGGCACACCGCTCCAGTCGGTCGGTTCTATTTTTGTGTCTTACACAAGACGCAGCGGTGCATTACAAGTGGATAAGTGCAATTAGGTGCTGTATTGGTGTTTGGTGACATGCAAAAAGTGCAAGGTGTGATAATCATAATAATAAGTATCGTGAATATTATCAAGTGTTAAAAGTGCCAGGACTCAATGGCACGCGCCGGCAAGTTGGTCACCGACAATTTATGACGATACCTGGACATTAGCATGCTGGCTGGCTATTGCTCATTCTCGTTGAATCTTGCATGAGCCGACAAAGAGTGGTCGTGATTTTGCAAAATGGCAGGTCTTGAGAAAACATGCTTGAAAATGACAAGAATTATAATCGCCCGTCCGAAAAAAGCTTGCTGTGTTTTTGAGCATGCGTTAAAAAACCGTTGACGTACTTTTGAACCAGGCGTCATGCTGATCACAAACGTAAAGGCATGCAACAGACTTGGACAAAATGATATTTTATAGAACTGAAGGAGGAACACGATCATCAACCAACTAGTGAAAGCTATTTTCTATGACTATAGTGCTCTTTAACCATAGTAGTCTTCACAAACAGCATAAGTTTTAAATACACGTAATTACTCTGAAATATATAGAAAACTATACTAGAAACGCAGGTTTCTGTCGAACTTTGTGGTTTACCGACGGCATGAGTTATGCCGCAGCAAGCCCACCGACGACATGTTGGAACCTGGTCAACCACAGTAGCAGCCCACGAGTCAATGCGCGTATAATTATATAAATGACTTATAATAGTAGTTGAAGTAATAAGTCGAAGTACTGTTATGTAGGGTAAATTTGTACAAGCTAATGAACCATCCATACGGAAAGAACCATCCATTTGAAAGTTGTCAGCAGCAACGCTAACGTAACTTAGGCCACTACGTTTCATTCTACTTTCTGATCACCCATCCCAATCCCGACCTTATACTCATAGTCTTAATTATACGATAGCATGTATTTGGTAGTAGTACAATTCTTATAAGCTGAACAAGTTTTTGGAAAAACATTCAAGTTGGGTGAAAAATTGATGGGAACTTCTGTATACTCTACCTATAATACAGCTTATGTACAAAATTAATATTTGGCCGGTGAATTACGCCGACTGTCGATCTATCATGTAAGGAATATGAACGCAAGGAATGTTGAAATACAAGAGGCAAGCATAATAGAAATTCCACGCGTAGCTCTGCAACTTCCGCTGATTTGCGCATAATTAAAACCGGCATCTTTGACGTGAATCTTCCAACCCAGGTTGTTATGGGTGTAGCACTGCAAAATAAAAATGACTGATATGATTTATGACGAAATATTCCAAGCTGTCGTCAAATTCAAAAAGATTTTACCTGATAGTAGACGAGGTCGGGAGTGTCCAGCTCTACCGTCCAGGTGAGACGACCTGGTTCGCCGTTGTCTTCGCACTCAAGCCGTACCGTCTTCAAGTAGTCGGCAAAGGTTTCGGATTCCTTGGATTTATCCACCGTTTTATGCACGTACTCACAATACCGGCCAACTGTAACAGAAAAACAAGAAGCGTATTAGCGTGAGTAAGACATTAGTGGCAGTTGCTGAACGTGAGTTCAATTTCAATCTCGTTATTCACTCGAGATGTGCATAATCACATAAGGTATTCTGATCAAATCGTCAGCTGCGGAAAGGACGTATATCATCCAAAAATCAATGGGAAATTACCTTTTACGCCACAACAACTGAGAGACTTTGTCTCTCTCCGAAGGCATTAATGCATCGCTTTAACGTACGCTTATAATGATTAATATAAAAATTGGCTTTGATGATACAAAATGAATCAATATTTCAGAAGGCAGAATTTAGCAGTAGCCGTCGCGGCAGCATCACTTCAATAATTAATTACATCCAACTCAGCATCAGCAGCAGAAAATTGTGTAATTAATATGACGTTGGATCAGATCAAAGATGAAAAGGGATAAAATGTTATTAAATCACGTGGTTCTGCATAATAGCGTGATTAGCAAGACCTTGACACGTTGTAGGCAGGAATTACCAATTTACCATTGTGCTTCTTACCTTATAATTTGATAAATGATGATGTTTGGTTCAGGTGCTACTTATTACTACGAACCCCGCCTTTTTCTTTTACCTCCACAAAATTTGCCCGCATACTTGTTGTATTATGTACTACACAACTTCTTGGTTCTCCTCACCAAGTTTTCATAACTTACCTGTTGTGACTTGTCATGTCTGCATGTAATTATCGAAATAAGGAATCGTAATGGATCAATTAATGTCACAAAAATTATTCACCTCCAGTCGGATATGGTTCATCTTGACTGTCGAAACCTACGCCGGCAAAAACCTTTTGCTGAGCTCGTTCCTTGCTATTCTTCTGACTGTAACCTCCTTCGGGACTGTCGGTGATGTAAAATGGATGGTATTTGGCTGGTTGGGTCGCATCGCTCCCTGGTGAATTGAACGAGTTGATGAAATTTCGTTTAATTACCATTCTCGCTATCGCTTTGCTTGACAGTCATAGCAAGGCTCGTGTTGTTTACGACATCAAGTCGATTAGCATTCTTCTTAACGTAACCGTCTTACCTCCCTCGACCTGGAAGTGGTACGTCTTGCCACGTTCCACGTAAATCTCTGGGATCAGTTTCTCGTTGATCCACCAAGCAATGCCCCACGAAGGTTGTCCTACAGAAGAAGCATTTGATCAAATTAACTCGAATCGCATAAATTTCTTTCAAGTACAACAACATACCGGTGATCGCAGTATAGCCGCGGTTACCACCGGTAGGTCCGATCCTAGCAGTAAAGTTGGTGACTTGATCAATTATTGCAGGCTTCCAAGGTTCGACAGTGTCTTCTGACAGGCTCTCCAAGTCGCCGACACAGTTATGATCGTTCTTGCCGCGTAAAAAGATACGGACATCCTCTGCAATATGAAAATTCGAGTTTTGAAACTGGCTAATTCGATGACATGTTTCCGAATTCTATACTTTCAGCTTACCGACACCATCAGTTCTTTCTCCAGCATGGAAATTGGCCTCTTTCCGGTTATTTAGGAGTCCGATGGCAACCATGATGTTGACTTCATTATCGAGATCCAAGTCGTATTTGCCCTGGGATTTGGCATCCAAAATTTATTGTAAAGACTCTTCAAAAATCTTAAAACAAGTAGGGGGATAAACTTACAGCGTCATCGGTTCTGAAAGGCCTTCTGAACTTGATAGTAGTGACGCCATTTTTCCTGTATCCATCTTGGAAGATAACGTCGTTCTTTCCACCAATTCGAACGTCTGGGCAAACGCCTTGATTACCATCACACTGCATCCATAAAAAACATGTCAAGTTGTCTTACTGGAACCTGCTAATATAATTTGACTTTCATACAAAAATTACTACCTGAGATTTTGCAGTCATGTAATAATCGTCGGCATGGAACTTGCTGCGTTCTCTTGGTGTGTAGTACATGATGACAGCGTCGCCACCTACCATCTGAGTTCTTCCCCTCGCCGGACTGAACCCTAAAATATTAACCAAGTGAATTAGTTATTGGCTAGCTGTGGAAATACTTACAAATCATCTTGAATCAAAGTACGAGGTATATACCTAGAGCGACATAGTTGTTTTCAGGAATAGCAGCAGAAACTTGGAAATGAATGTGTTGGTCCACAGCTTTCCATTTGATTTGGATCTTTCTATTGAGGAACTCTCTGCAGTTTGGAAATTCTCGCTGTTTTTGCGGTGTCTCCTGCAAAAGCCAGGAATTTTAGTTCAAGTTACTGTCATAAGTTGTAAGTTCAGTTGGCAACACTTTCTAGCACAAGTTAATTATGATACATCATTTGGGATCCGTCACCAAGAGCTAACTTACATAGCGAGGAGTGGTAGTAGTAGTTGTAGTGTGCACCGGAAGAGGTTGCTACAAGCGTAAATCCATAGCCGCGTCCAAGCAAGCATAAGTGGTAAAGAAGAAGCATTTATAGCATCTATAGATACTTAACGATTTGGCATTTTACAAACGTTTTAAATATGTCAAGTTAGTGAATATCAAAAGTATACAGTCATAGTTGGAAGAATTCCATTAGTCCGCCGAAACCCGCAAGGTTTTTGAAACATAATCAAAACTTAACATACTTTAGCATTCTCATTTACCCTGGTTTTGACGTGGGACAACGCTGGCGGTACGTTGAGGTTCTTTGGAATCATAACATGCCCAAAGTTATGTTTGTATCTGAAAGTAACGATGATAAAATTTATATTTAAACTCTTGAAAAGCTTACTTAACATCCACATTTTCAAAAGCCACGTTGTTTAAAATTTGGCTGTCGTTACCTTCTCTTATCACAGCTTTGCAGCACAAAATAAATCATATTTCCAACAAATTGTTTTAACCAGCACCTTTAGTAAACTGTTTGCAAATTTACACTCACCTGACGCACCACATGGAAAGCCAATCAATATCCATGACGGTCAAATCTGAAGGTAGTGTGATTTCAATATCTTCGCCTTCATAGCCTAGTAGCACGTCCATGCTAGTATGATTCACAGCCAATTAGTATTATCACACTGTAAAATTACCAGATAACCAAAAATATCAATTAATAAATTTACCTTCCACGCTCATTGGGTATCTTCCTCCCGTTTGGATGTGGCTCCTTGCCTGTGCCGACCCAAAAGTAAGCGTCGGGACCAGCTCCATCATAATGCAAGTTTGGAATGTAGAAAGTTTTGGCGTCTAAGATGGTGATATTGCCTGACCGAAGTCCATGAGCAAGACGATGAAACTCAGGCAGAACACGCCTTGCAGGGGGTTCCAGATCTGGCATGATGTTAACGTCTCCAAAGTTGACCTGAAATCAACAAGTAAATTTTTGATTTACAAACTGAAAATATGAATGAAGCTATTTTTGAGCAAATCGAAATGCTACACTGCTTACGAAGACAATCTCCAAAAAATTTGATCTTTTACGTACCCCTGCATTGGGAAAAGGAGGATTTGTACGTAGTGAAAGTTATGGAAGAACGTGACTCGGAAAGAAAGTTGAAGTGCAAATAACAAACAGAAAGAGAAAGAGAGAGAGGAAAACAGGAGTGGAAGACAATATTAAAGGATGATGAAGAAGACACGCACACTATTATTTGTAAAGGGACGCATAGATTTTGTCCCGCTGTGTTCCACAATGAAATTGTCTATAGTTTAGTTTGTTGTTTGGCGGTGTGAGTTGACAAGTGGTACTTGAGAAGTGCTGTTGGGACGACGACAAGGCCAATTTGGCCCTTGTACCCGACGCATCTCTTGAATACCTATTTTTCGCTACCCTATTGAATTTCTAACGCTTCCGTCGTCTCCAACACCACTGCCGCCATTCAAAGCCTTTCTGCTCTCCCTTCGACCCGAGCTCAATTTATATACTCAAAACTCGGCACAAACAAACTGCTGATTTCGTCTTTTTCACACTACTCAAATGTCGCAGCCGCAAACAAATCTTGCCAACCAGGCAAGTTTTCTCTGACTTCTGTCTTTTAGATGCACTTCAAAGTTATTAGTTTTTTCCAAACTCATTACCGGATACAATAGAACCCTTAGCAATGTATGTAAAGAGTTCCGATTCACGAGGGTCTGTTCCGTTTTGGTTCTCGTTTCTTCGTTAACAAGTCGAAAAGAAAGTTTCACAAATTCACTGGCCAAATGAATGCATGATGAATAGTATTTACAGAAATTTTTGTGGGCAATCTTGTTCTGACAACCATAGTTTAGATACGAGAATTTGTATATACACGTAACGTTTTTAATAAAGATGCCCCATTCACCATCGCAGCCGTAAACCAGTAGAATTCCAAACTTTGCCAAGAATTTTATCGTGTGCTTCCATTTCATTGTTTAAACAGTGTCAAAGACGCAATACGATATCGAATCAAGATTATCGTTCATCCGGACGGATCACGTAATGGAAATTCGATCTCCTCTAGACTTTCAAACAGCATCACACTCGGCTGAGTCTTGGACATTTGACCATGACCGGAAAGAAGACGGAATAATGGAAATGGTCCATAAAGACAATGATTGCCTTTTTCTTGCCTTTGGTCACAAAATGTGGCTCCCTAAGAAGGCCTTATGTACAGCTTTAATGCCCTTGTAATGACGGTCAAGTGTGAAATCGGGTCCGAGTATCCATGTGCCATGTAAATGACTCGTTCTTTTCTTCAAGACGGAGTTTTCAAGACACCAAGGAGGTTTGACCATGCGGGCTCTTCACTTGCTACTTTTAGAATGACGTAAAGGACATAAATCATGCTCGGGTGAAAGTAGGAAATGAAAAAAAGATTCCTTCTTCCTGTGGACAGGGGACAAGGTTAAAATATACGTTGTTGGACAAATCCTTCGAAAAACTTCTTTGAGTTCTTTTTCTTCAGCCGCCCGAACCTTGGCGAAATTTTTGGCTGCAGCAATATATATAAACAGCGAGCAACAAGTTCAAGACCACACGCACACACACACTTGCATAAGACATAAAGTACATGTGGCCGTATACACGACTGCAACTTTCACCAGGAGCAGCAACAGTGATAGCTGTCAAATAAATAAACAGTTTCCGTCATTCATTATGTCGGAAAGAAGGCGTATAAAAGTCGGAAAAAAGTAAAAAAGCTCAAGGTATATGCAGCATCACATGGACCATTGTCGGAAATTTTTCCTCCGCGTGGTAGCACATGGTCCGCATGGCAGCAGTTTCTGCGGTTGACATATGGCGGAGATCAATGCGGAATTTGATGGTGTGTGCATGGGAGTGTTGTATAAAATTGTTACTATTATTGCCATTAGATGAGCAAAGCAAGGAGGCGTGATGTATCTTTTTTCTTCTAAAGCTTCTTTTCCCATCGCCGGTCTATGGTTAATACATGATGTTATATATGAAACGGTTGAGGAAACTGGAATCTCATTTGCCGCTCCAGAGAACAACTCGTTTTTTCTATATTTTTTCACATCTCAACTAGAATCTTTGGCCATTCTTCATCTTTTGAAAACTGCTTGTCTCCACAATTGATGTGAAATGACCGTGTATATACATACTTTCAGTTTATCTTGACTCAATCTACAGTAACCAGTACATGGTTACGCAAACCCGTAATTTGTTTTCTTTGAATTTGAAACTCAAAGAATACCCCGAGACTAATCAACGACAGACAAGAACCCAGACGGATAAAATCAATGGAATCTCATATAATTGCTCCAAATCCGATTAAAATTGCAGCCCAATTCGCGCTTTAGCTCTATTAAAGTATTCAACTAATGGACTGAATATGTGGCTGTCTGTGGCACCAAAAGACTGTTCAGTTTGAAAATTATCATGGGCTCATAGGCAGAGAGCTTTCATCAATTAAAATAGGATTTTCTCAGCAAGGATCTGCATTTTGATTGTGTAGCTCTTAAAAGCTTTTTTCATCCAAATAAAAATTGCCTGTGCGTGCTATATACATATATATACCATATACAGATTTTGTGTTCGTTGCATCAATATTTTGATAACCTCAGCTACCTTGAATTTTTGCCATATGAAATAAATTCTTACCGTAAACCGTCTGCACCATACGGACAACCATTTGAAGTCCTTGATCTTCATTCCGTCAGGAAGATGTAAGAGAACGTCTTCATTTTGATAGTTGGTGAGGATCGGCGGATTCCTCCTAAAAACAAAAGTTGGTAATTATTAACTGTTTTCGTCGTTTTGTCATTCCAATTGGTTCTCTGCATACTCCAAAAATGTATGCACTCCAGGCTTGATCAATGAGAATGAAGCTTGCATGTGTTTCACAACAATACAAACGATTATATGTATAGACTGACTATGAGCATTAATAAAGAGGCAGTTGCATTCGAAGCGGCTGTAATGTGGGACGTGCGAGTTTCATTATCAAATTGGGACTTTTGTCCCAGGCAATTTCCAGCCAACTCATCATCATTCCTCATCTCGTCTCTGACAGGTTCCATTAAGTAAGCCATTTCCCAAACTATTCTATTCGAAAACTGGCAAAGTTTGAAAGTCAGCCAGCCAACGAAACCCAGTGGTTGTAACAGAGCAGCAAGCAGCGTTCATTCTTTCACAGCTTATGTAACCGTTTCTGGAGTTTGGGCAAGTTGGATCGACCAAAGGGGATGATGATATATCTCGTTAAACCACAATACGAAAAACCCAATGGAGAAAGCAAGGATGACGACGGGCGTGAAAAGGGAGTTCATTGTTTGGTTAGCTGCGGGGTCGTGGTTGGCGGATTTCGGGTGTAACCTAAAAACTACCGTTTATATGTTCTGCTGTTATTACAATGATTATAATATTTCTGCTACCATTTCTATTCTTCACATTAGCAAAAGCTTCATTCAAAAGTGTACATGGACTAAAATCATCATAACCAGATTCGCCGGCATCTATGCGCCCAGTCAGCTTTTGTCCGAATCATGTACCCATGACAGTTTTGGCACCAGCCAAATTCCCCACAATTGCCAAAGTTTCACAATTTGATGAACTGAAACGAATCTTTGTGGAAATAATAAATAACTTGTTCTGATTTATGCAGCGTCGCTACGCTCCGGGACTTTGAAGCCTAATTTTGAAGCTGCGACCATCGAAACTGTATGCACTATTCTCTAATAATTTCTTGGGAAACTTGGAGAAAACTACTCCAACTACTTCCAACATTAATGATGATGAAGTGACGCAACTCGATTTTTAGAGCCTTATGTGGTGGCCACACTCATCGACGCTCAATTCTGTTGATCGTGCACTGCTCCACGACGTTTAGTAGGTCCAATTTATTACTTACTGCCGAACGGGAACAAATGGACTAATCGTAAATCGTCAAGAGCATTTGGCCACTGAGATAAAGCGATTACAGGGGAAAATGTCACCACTTTCACCTTCTTCAATCCGACCAACGTCGTATTTACTATACATTGAGTCGGAACAATGGACTTTCTCCGTTCAGAAGTCATCCCAAAGTGAAACTTTTCGCCCGAACTGACTTTGAGAGGAGGCAGGAAGTTGGTTCCTTCTGACCATCGCCGTTTCACAACATTCTTTCTTCTCGTTGTTGCTTGTACGCGAGAAGCCGTCAGGGTGTTTGCCGTCTCACAAAAGCGCCTCGTTTTCCAGCGGTAGCTACTCGAGCGCCCTTTGTTGTAGCCAGTTGGATTTTATCAGCTCAATATCCTTCAGCATGGCGCAAACAAAAGACTGCTTTCATCAGAATTGTTTTTCCTACCAGCCAACGTTTTGCTGTCCTGGCTTTCCGCATGACTCCCTTTACTATAGTTTATTAATTAAAACTAAAAAGCAACGAGGAACATTTAACGCTAAGATAAGTAATTGAAATGCAAACGCAGACGTGGTCTGACAAACTAACTTGCAATTGAACTACATATTCTCCTCTCTCAACGTCATTTACAGGTCATCCAAAGGCTTTGGCTAAGATCCTTGCATCAGTTTCTTCACTCGTATATACTAAAGACGACGACGAAAGCGAAACGGCTTATTGACAGTACTACACAAAGCAAATACGAGCAGAAAAAACAAAATCCATGAGGATCGTGTAAGTACCAGGATTTACTTGTCATCAGATACACCAAATACTTTAAGCGTATTAACAACAACTAGGCCGAAACCTTCGACATGAGAAAGTTGGTGCTAGTCTTGCTATTTGAAGCTTGTCGCCTTGTTCCTAGCTGTGCAAATGTCTTCTTCTGACCTGACACTCATAATGTCCTCAACTGAAACCTTGGGTTTATTTTGGCTTTTGCCTCCTCCATTCTGACACTCTTTATAGAAACCCCGCGCATTCCGTGTAGCACTTGACTTTCTCGCTATTCACTTCCAAAGTAGAGCATCGGAGAATATAAATTTGCAGGTATTATACACATGACTCAAAGAGCAAAATCGACCTAAAAGGTTCTTTCCAGCTAAATTGCAACACTTTTCCATTTGCTTCCATACAAGAGATTATATGCTGCTGCTCAGGCAAAGGCATTAGGAGTTCGTCAAAAGCATTTCAAAAAGGAGTAGTAGCCTTAGAAGGTTTGCAGAACGGATTTACTTCTTTCCAGTCACACACTACTAAACGTATATACTTTTGCAACTATCGAGTTGGGGAAAACTCTCATCTTACTGACAAGCCTAGATACAAGTATCCACACATGGTTAAATCCCCTCAAGCCTCAAGCTTGTGGTATTATTATGATTTTCCGTGAAAAGTTTAAATCCGATCATTATTGCGTTCCTGGAAAAACAGCCCACTTGCGTAAACTAAACCACTCGAGGGATCTACAGACAGCACTCAGCACTAACTGCATGCCAAAGCTTCTTTCGCGAAACTAACGAATGCAACTCTTTTTATCTCATCTCCTTTTCAAGATTTAGATCATGAGTATTTTTTAAACCTTGCTGTTTTTTCGTAAGATACAAGTATAATTTTTCTTTCGCTTGGCCATCGACATGTGCAAAATAATACTTCAATAAAGCTCTTGTAACAAAACCAAGATTTGACTAAAAACATACAGAACAAGAAGCTTTAGTATACGTATGAAACGGAAAAGTATTATTATTAGTTTTGTTCAAAGAAACGTATTGATGAAGCTCCATTGTTTGACGGATTCCTTGTTCTTAGTATCACACAATAACGTACAATCTCAACAGAAGAACAAAAGAAGACAATTTAGTAGATGGAACTCTGGAACTTGTCCCTCAGTGTCGCCTTCCTCAACCGTCTTGATTTTTGCTAAGGGAGATTAATGTCCTTGAAAATTTGGCAAAACTGTGGTATACAAAGAGAAATGATACTTGAGGAGTTGCCTCAAGGCAGGCTGCGTATTTACCGTTATGGTAGTGTAAATGTGTGTGTAAAAGAGGAAGAGGAAAGAGGCTCCCGTCAAGTACGTCCTGATGATACAATACAAACTAATGAGCTGAAGAGTAACTCCATTGTTGGATGAGTAGTGGGGAAATGAGAGATGGGATGGAAAATGTGCTTTCACAATAATGTACAGTGCATTTGAAGCTGCAGCTTTCACCACTAGGAAAGCAACAGCCCCCTTCAACTTTCCCTCAACATCCATAGTTTGCTCTGGAGCCAGAATCCAGTCGTTCGCTTTCACCCCTTGTTTGAAGCTTTGAGGAGAAACAAAATACGCGGGCGAGTGCGTGTCTCCTCTATGTATTCATACGGGAAAACTGTTGACAGTTGTTTTCCCGCGGAGACATGCATTTTGTCGCTGACTGATAGCCGAAATCCATTCGCACTAGTGGATTTTGTAGAAAAACGTGCAGAACAATGCGGTTCTGCGTACAATACAACAAAACGTCCATGCATTGAAATTGTGATAGGAGCCACGGGAAAACAGAGTCTTCTTGCCCACAGAACGAGACAACTACAGACAACAATGGAGAAAAAAGAATAAGAAAAAGCAGAAGATCCCTTTCCGTTTGAACAGGATCATGTTACATACAAGACCCGGGTACAGTGTTGCATTAAGAAGCTCCATGATATTTTTGAAATGTTGAAGGCTTATGTAGACTTTGCAAAGGGAGACAAAACTGAGTGAGGAATATTCGAAAAATCTAAGAAAAATACACATATACAGTCTGTCGGGATTGAACAAGGGAGATTGTGATGCGAAATGGTGGAGGGGTGCGGAATTGAATGATTAGTATGTAGAGGCTAATGTGTGGGAATCCAGTATCAATTTAGAGTATTATAGAGAAAACTTGTTTTGGGGGAGAAACGTGAGAAGAATTTATTACATGGTCGTTTTTTGAGAAAGCACCAAA
>JAQGBJ010002710.1:0-15307 GCA_034698345.1 Sphaeridia pumilis
GACATCAATCACTTGGCGTGTATCAGGCGGAGATCAACCATAAATTGTCCAGGGACAACTTCCGAATTATATATCACCAGCATGTTTTGCATCCTCTTTTATTCCGGACCGGCGGATCGGATCGGATCCAATCCTGTACGCTTCTGATACTGTAATTTAGCGGCTAAATAATATTTTTTTCAAGCGCCTTTATATGTACAGAGAAAGCGCCGGTCAAAGGTTATTCAATAGAATTTACCAACGTTCTTTGAGTTTTTGCTCATTTCGCCTTCATTCAAGCCCGCTGGCGGCGACCCCCTGTACTTTCAAGTCTGATGGTGTTGGAAAAGGCGTTGTGCAAAATATATAATGCAAAAGGCGGGTGGCTGCGAAACTCTCCATGGAAAAAGCGCAGCGTTTTTTTCGCCAAAAAGCATTACTACAAAGGCGCGTGAAACATTCGGCTCTTTGCAAAAATGTCAACAGAGTTTCTTTTATGAAACAGAACAAATGAAGCATGGAGGGACATGGAAACATGTTTTTTCTCTCATTCCATTTCGGAGAATCCACAGCTGGTTTGCCTCATCCCTGAAAGCAAACAGCGGCAGCAATTCTCCCACCGTTATATTACTGACAAGAAAAATTCCATATATATGCTTTTTCCATCACGAATTTCACCTCAAACAGAGAAAAATGCGGCCTGGATGTTAATGCTTCCTGACAACCCCGGCGCCTTTCTACCTGCTTGCCAACGCCAGCTTTGTCACAGGCAAAAGAAACGTATTGCTCTCGTCTTGGAAATGGCATAAAAGCTACATTCCATGGCCCTTGTACCGTTCCATTTCAATTTAAATAGACCCGGGAAAATACGACATGTACACAAAGTGAGTACTTTTGCTCTTTGCTATAGTCCTGCGACTGGTGACTTGAAACTTTCCCTCGGTGAAGTAACGTCATCCCCACGTCGGGAAGATGAAACATCATGGGTTCAGTCGGCTGGTATTTTACCCCTTTTTCTTCGCCACATCCGAAATGCCTTTTAAACCGAAAAGAACACCCGCTTATAAATGTTTCAAACGCTGAGGTTTCAAAGGAACCAAATCTCAGTCAGTCAGCGCCTACACTGTTTATCAACTCACTCTGTATTCTAATTGAACCGCAAAATTAGTGGGGGAAACGCCATCCGCTGTCACTCAGCAAACCAAATTCCCGTCTGTCAAGAAACTGGTCGAAAATTCCGTCATTTCTTTTCTCAACCCTTTATCATAGCTATGCAGCAAGCAGCCCTTTTGTTGCTGCGGGTATTTGATTTCCCCTCGTTCGGAGAAAGCAGCTTCGCCCTTTTTCTACCCCCAACCGGATCATCAGTCAGTCTGTTGTAGTGTAATTACAAAAGAACATTGTGTAACGACTGGGAATTATGATCCGCATCTCGTGAATTTCTTGTGGTAAAAAGGCCATTAAGAATCTGCTCTCAAGATTTCTGTTATCGGAGGCGTATGCACTGGATGCAACAATATCAAATTCTCTAAAGGATTCCCTACTGCAAGTTTGGATGCCTCCATAAGGGTTTGTATGCAGAGCGAGAAAGTTGGGCCAAGAAAATGCATGCGAATAATGTTTCAAAGGCTATCAAGTTTCCAGAGAACGTTTTGTCTATGCAGCGAAAAACGAAAAAAAGTAAGTTGGACCTTGAGACGAAGAGTATTGAACGAAAAGTTTCCCCTCTTTTTCACAAAAGGACATTAAGCTTTTTAACTCTTTCTTTTTACATAGTTCCAGTTTCACTTGACGTTTTCACTTTTCCATTGCAGAAAATCCAGAGCGCCGAAAAACGAAAAAGATTTCGACGATATATCCCTCGGACAGCAGTATTTTTCTCAAATTAAATATCCAATTTCTGAAATGAGTTTGTATACCACATTTTGTGTATCACGTGCTTCCTGAATTAAGATGGAATTATAGTTTTGGCAATCGAATTAAAATACATAACACTGATTAGGGAAATGGAAGGATTGTCAGAAAACTTACCTGTAAATTGCAAAAGATAATCGTAATTATACGATTGTAAGGTGTCCAAAAGAATTATACGTAGTAACATAACATTGACGAGGAAAAATCATGGATAAATAGTTATATTTCCACAATCTAGAACCATAACTATTACTAAAAGTGAGCCTCCGGATGTGCGGGCGGGCTTCGTAAAACAAGAGTCTCCAATTCTTTAGCTTTTCTATAAGCGACGTACTGAAAAATTATATAAAAATTATACACCTTTAGAAATCAGACTAAAAATATAGAACCGAAATTTGGAATTACTTACAGTAATTATATGACCTATGATGGCGATAAGTAATACGACTGATATGATTAGGCAACCATAAATGACTTCAGCTTCGAGGCAATGCCTTCGCCAAAGTACTGAGTTGTTTGGAAGGGCTAAACAATGCTCTTTCTGTGGACAATTCATAATTGTGGTTAGTAGAATTGATGATAATTAATTTTATATTTTTATATATAAACTCACTTCGGAATTACAGCAACTCATGGGCCAGACCATACAAAATTCGCTGGCGAACTGATGGGAATCCATGTCTCCTTTATCAGCACGCGGGTGAAAGCCGTAGGTGGCAACGTTGCATGTGGGTTCGCGAGGTTGGGCCCCTGTAATGAAGGGTACTTCTTTTGGAGGTATCGTTGCATTGACCCAATCGTACCTTGACGTCATCCCACAACACTGGAACTAAAATGAAAAGGGACTAAGACACAAGTTAAATGTACAAAAACCGTATTTATGGGCCTCACTAACGTATCTCTGCACGTCATCCCACTGAGCTTCGAATTGATCTTGTTTCGTCTGAACCCGTTCTATAGACTGTTGCATTCTTCTGCGGATATTTGTAGGAACGTAGAACAAATACACGAACCAATACACTATGACACCCACTGTGTAAATTTCTATTATCCATAGCGGCAGCCATTTCTGTGAAATTCAAAATTTAAAACTTCAAAAATGGGCTACAATAACAGTGATTATTTTTATTTGGTAGTTGACCAACTTACGCCGAAACGCCAACACTTGCAGTAGGCCGGCCACGTCCTAGGGTCAGGGTAAATAACGCACAACAAACAAATACAGCCGCTGATCCAAGGTCCAATAACGAGCCATTGAATTCCCACTAAAGGCCAAAAAGTGCCACAACAAACTGTGTTCATTTCTTGGTAGAAGAAGGACTGCTTATAAACCATTCTTTTGACAACGAGTCCCATTCCCCATTGTAGTGCCGCAAAGATCTGCAAAAATAATGGTCATTTGATCAAAAGCACAGAAATAGTTTTGTTTTGAAAAGCTAATGGCTCAAGTACCATGATCCCAATGACGTAATTTTTGGCTGAATTCGACTTTTTGCTAATTTTCTCCTTTTGACGTGCTGGCTGGTACTCGGTGTATCCGAGGGAGCTGTAGCGCCGACTTTGTTTGATGACTTGTTCCTGTGGAAAGGGTAGCGAATTGTTGCAGCAATTGTTAGAAAGTTGCGAAAAAAATAATATCCTTGACGTACTCTTGGTGCTCCATGATCGTCAACTGGTGTGCTCATGTTCCAAACTCATTGGCTTTAATTGAATTCTTGATATTCAGTCTATACAGCTAGAATGTACTTTTGTTGAGGCTTTAGTTGAGTCTATAAGGAATGTTGAAACTGAATGTTGATTGTTGTTGATATATTGAACGAGCCACTCAATATAATGAAAAATGCTCGTGAAAACCGCGTAAAGTTTTAAAAAAACAAATAAATAGCGCGCTAAAATTCAAAATTTTCTTTTCACGTTTATCTCTAAACGATCTTTTATCTGAGCATTTTGCGTTCAATTTCCTCCAAACTGCGGATAATCGTCTGAGGAACGTAATATTTGATAAAGACGAGACTCAATGCGCAGGCGAGTTCGAAGAAGAAGAGGGCGGTGTAGGTACCGAATTTGGCGATGTAAGCGGGGAACGCTTTGATGACGATGGAAGTGAGAATCCGGTGGGAGGCTGTCATGGTGGCGCCACCTGTACCTCGTAAAATCCGCACAGTGCAGCGGTCACTATGATTTGTACAAATCAGATGCACATTTTCCCACGTTATGCACATAACGATGAATTTTAGTACAAGTTTTTTCAAAGTTACCGCTTCAAAAAGCACGTTTGACTTGGCGCAAATAACATTGCGGTAAGTATTCGAATTCCGATACGTATTCAGTAATTTGAACGAATTCGGATACCGATACCAATACCAAAAATTGCCGGTATTCGAATTCTCCCGGAATTCGAATACCCCTCAAAAACACAAAAAATTCGAATTAATTCCAATTCCGATACCGATTTCGATTCGAATATGACACCCCTGCCTGAAATTGTAGGAAAGCTAGGATATGGATATATTTGTTGCCATGCACAAAATTTTTTTAGAAAATAAATTATGGAATGATTCTTGTCTTGCAAGTTTCCCAGTATTAATTGAGGCCAGTGTTAGGGCTCACAGAGATTTTTTTCAGGATGACATGTCTGCATCCAGTTTATGTGAAAGTGAAGTCGGCTTTCTAGAACATTTTGTACAATCTCACAGTTTTTGGAGAAATAGTTTGGTCTTGTTCATTAGTTTTATAACTGAATTCAAAAACGTCTAAAACGTTTGTAATGATCGTCATGTGATATGTAGCGTCCCTTTTAGCCTGGGTGGACTGATGGAGATGAAGCGGATTAAACAAAGTAATAGAGTTTCAGCTTCACTCTATGGTAGCGCGCGAAAAAGGTTGCTCCCGCTCACTTTGAGAATGACAACAAAGCACATGGAATTGCATTTAACACACATGTGTTCGTAGTTCGAATGGTTTCATCTGAGGCGGTGCCGGATGAGGTCGAATTTAAAAGTTCACGAGATTTTTGATTAATTTGGTAGTGTTTGAAAATATACATACAATCAAGTCATTGCTGGAGGTAAGGATAGAATTTTGCAATAATATTGCAACTAAATCGAATAAGCACAACTATATTTTTGGAAATTAATTTTGTGATCTACTTCATTGCAGGTGGGCTCCTAATTGGACAGTTTCGGAGCTCAAGTGTTCTGAAATAGTGACAATGGATAAGAAGCTGACAGCTGACATTCTAGCGGTGTGCAACACGCTAGGCTATTCTGACGGCAACAAGTACGTGAAAGACCCGGAATGCCTTGCTAGTGTCAAAGACTTGATTTTGTACCTGCGGCGTGATGACGATAATCATTCGATTCGGCGGTTGCTCGGTCGATCGGAAATAGTTCAGAAGGATCTTCTACCACTGATCAAATGGCACTCTTCCGACATGGAGCTCTACGAGGTCGTCTTAAGGCTTCTAGTAAACTTGACTAACCCAGCGCTGTTGGTGTACGAGGAATACGTACCACAGAACAAAACGTACCGGAACTACTTCCAGCAGATTACAGAGCATCTCCAGTCTTATAAGCAAGCTTTCGCGGATGAATTACTATGGAAGAGGATGGATGAGCGGCTCAAGAAATTAATTGCCAAGGATTGGGAAGCCCGACTTGAATCTGACAGGCTGACAATAGAGCGAATCCTCCTGATGATCCGGAATGTGCTCCAAGTTCCTGCGGACCCTACAGAAGAAAAACGTAGTGATGACGATGCTTCAGTGCATGATCAGGTCGTCCATGTACTGCATTCTTCAGGTCTGCTGGAAACGATTCTGACAATGTCGAAAAATTCTGACACGGCGGATGACTATTGTCTACATCTTCTGGAGATTATAGCACTGATCCTCCGGGAACAAACGGGTGAACAGCTTGCGAAAACGGTGCTTCAACGAACGGCTGCGGATATTGCACGAGAAGACGCGGAATTTGCGGAAATATTGGCTCGAGAAGCACAAATAAAATCTATCGCTAGGAAAAAACAATCTGTGCGACACTCCCGGTTCGGTGGCACGTATGAAGTACGAGATTTGAAAGCGCCAAGTGGACGAGACTTATTGTGTCATAAGCCAGTTGCATCTGTCGGTGATTTAAGTTTGGATGTTGGAAAAAAAGGGAGGCGAACCGCGAGGAACAGGTTACCTTTGAACGAAGTTGATGCTACTCGAAGATCCACACTCAGCATACGGCTGACACTTCAAAACTTTTGCTGGAGATTTCTGCAATCGTCGTACAATTTTCTTATGCGACTTGTCAAAGATAAAATTGATCGGTCCAAAACTCAGGATCACGATGAGACGTACTTTTTATGGGCACTGAAATTCTTCATGGAGTTCAATCGATTCTATCAATTCCATTTAAAATACGTTGAAGAAACCATGAACGTCAACACATTCCATTACGTTCAGACGCTGCTGGATAATTATCAAGCGATGATTCTAACTGATAAAGACAAGGCGGTGCTGTGGTCTAAGCGAAGCCATTCTGCTCTAAAGGCGTATCAGGAGCTGCTCAGTACTCTGTTTTGGCTAGACAAGACCAGGGTGGACCAGGAAGCCGCGCAAAGTATTAAGCGAACCATCTTTTATCTGCCGGAATATCGGGAGCTGTGCTTCAGCCTTTTAAGTAATTTCGATCCTGTCAAATTCTCCAAGTAAGTACTCGAATCGCTCATGATTTCCTTTTGACCTTGTGGTACGATGGCTAATTTTCTGTCGTTTGTTTGCAGGCTGTATTTCTATGATTTAGTAGAAACGAACCATTTATTTCTCAAGTTGCTTGAAGAGTACTCGAGAAATCCGGAAAATAGGAAAGTGGTCGTCAAAGTGAAGAAGAAGAAAGAAAAGGTGAAGGTTCCAAGTAAGTAAAACTCGATGTTTTCCATGATGGGAATACCGATTGCAGTTGCAGCAATCTTTCTACCTGATTACTGATATTCGCTCTCAACGACTCATACCATTATGGCAAGTACCTTGTCGTATCCTGTAATGTGGTCTCCAATTCAGTATTCTCGTGAAAAATTGTTAATTTCTGACGGTATAATGTCGGTGAGCTGAGGTTTGATGGTATAAGGAACAGTATATTCCATTAGTGTCTTGATTTTTTCAGAGAAACGGAGAGCCAAGAAGGCAAAGACCATAAAAATGGATGGCGCTCAATTGGAAGAGTCATGGGGAAATATTTCCGGGAGTGTCTCTGAAGCAGTGACGTCTACTCCATCCCAAGACGAGACTGTGAATATTTTCCCGTTTGATGCCGCCCTTGATCTTTCTATCGAAGAACAAAAGTATGCGATCAATCTGCTTTTTTCTCCTTCATTCCATCTAGCTTGTCATTGCCCAACAAGGTTTTTTCATTTATTGCGGAAGGACTCCTCCTGCATTCTCTCAATTTTTCTTCCTCTCAGAGCCTAGCAGCTTTCCGGTGACATTATAGGCCTGTCTTGCTTTCCCTTTTGATTCGAACCGACATGTATCTATGCAACTTTATGGCTTATTCCCCGTATTCAGCTGAGAATGTCTAATGTTTCTGCATCATACATTAACTTTTGGCTCTCCGATCGCTTAATGTCATTTATTTCCAGCTTGCACTACCTAATCCACTTAAAGCTTGAGAGCGTTTGTACCTCTCTGATTTTTACCTTTCTACTCTTCTTTCCTTCCACATTTCACTATATAACACTTTACTCCCATATAATTTTATTTCCTTCAATGCCATGTCGTACTTGTCGCTAATTTTATGTTTGAAATCTGTTTACAGGCCAATCGCAGTGAACCGTATTGCCATCTTCCTCCACACCAATCAATACAAAGAAGCAGCGATTCTACTTCGTTCTTCAAAGTATGACAAGTTTACAACTTTTATGTACTCATGGAGTATCCAATTTCGTTGGTTCCTCGCTTATGCTATATATTTGCCTGTTTGAGTCACTTTCAAAATGTTTGTACACAAAGCAACTTGAATTTTTCTTGACATTTTCAGAGAAGTCTGGCTTGATTTCCTGGAACAAGTAGACGCAGAAGGGTTGGAGGATGTTGACGCTTTGAAGGCTATTTACATGGCAAAATCGAACGGTCTGGTTATACCGCCACCTCCGGAACCTCCCGCGCCTGAAGACCTTCCTCCACTCGAGCCCGAATCAAATGTGGAAGGAGCTGGGGAGCCTGCTGAAGAACCCGGTAAGCGTTCCTTTTCCTGGTGAAAAATCATTCTCAAGCAAGTAGGTAACAACAAGAAGACGAAAATAGATTTAGCACATGAACATGGACGGCTACGGAAGAAAGTATAGAAGCAGTCGTAAGTTTTCTGTTTGGCGGTTGTTGTGTGAAGGTTTTTTAGAATGAAACTCCATTTATCTTCCCATAGGAGGTCCTTGGAGGCGTACGTTTTGATCCCCTTTCACAACAGCTACTTAATAAGATTACGTTGCATCGCAAACGCGATTATAGTCCTGGCTGAGGGTGTTCAGCTTGAGAAATAATTGCAACAGTTGAAAGGATTCTACTGCAGCTTCGAAGCACTCCTCTGTACTTGAACTCGTGGCACTTTTCATGATGATGAATCATTATAGTCACAGAAGGCCCCGAATCGTAGTTTCGTGTCCAGGCTTCATCCCAAAATACTTGATTAGCAAGGATCAATAGTCTGGTAATTCTAAACGAACTTTTGCGTGACAGCCAGACGACTGAAGGATTATGTTTGAATACGTTCATTTTCGCAAGCTTCTTTTGGAGAGAAAATAGAATTAAGTAAGCGTGAGATTCGGCATCCTGGCGAAAGCTGATTAAATACAAGTGGGAAATCATAAAGGCGAGGGTGGTCGTAATGACTGTGTCTTGGTTCATTCGACGGAATTAATTCTGTTCATAATCTGCGAGTGTTTGTCTCGTCGGAGCAAGATTGGATTCATATAGAGAAGAAAAGCAGACACATATTGGATATTAACGTTGTCCAGGGGAGATATGGCGTAATATAAACACACATGGCCACACAACAGTCATCATCGTCATCGTTGTGGGATTCCCCATTGGACTTGTTGTTTTACCCGAAAAGGAAAGCTTATGCATTTATGAGGTGGTAGAGAGGAAATCTGAGATACTTCATCGAGTGTGTTCTTCTAACTCAATAAGCCCAAGTTTTGTAGATGGGAAGGTCGAGAGAGCTGGGGATCTGACTGACTAGTGAATGGATGGCAACTGATGCCGGGTAGCTGACTATGAATTGCATCGGGTTTCACTAGACTCGGTTTCGTTACTTACCTCATCTTCTTAAATAGACGTGGAAAAGGATCACCGATGCGAGCAAGGAATTTATCTTCAGGAGCCAATTATCTCAGCCGAGTGGGCTGGATAAGTGTCGAGGTAGTCGAGCATTTGTCTGCAATCCGGGTCCGACACGATGCTTCACAACGGTTTCTGAACCATACTGTTGGATCCTATTTCTCGTCGCTTTCTCCAAACTCACGCAGTTAATAAATGGTTCAACCATGAGATCAATTGCGTTTCTTCCGCCAAGCTGTTTCCAAAGCCGCAAGTAGTCAATCAAAGAAATTTCAGCCAAGTATTATATTTTCCAAGAATACATCGATCACAAATGCTCTCAGCTTTTGGAATTGCGGATTTCACATATGCTGTAATTGCCCGAGATCAAGCGTTTGTATCCGAAATACATGTAGTTAGAAGACCTCTTGCGAATTAATTGCATGTTTTCAGACGGCTGCCTTTATGGCTTTGCTTTATGATGGCATCTCAAAAAGTTGTTTCATCGGTGTCGACGAAATTTGCCGGCGGAAATAGAATGTACGTGAGGGATGCATATGCGGTAAAAATAATATTCGAGAAAAAGCGTTCGAAAAAGGGCAGGAAGAAAGATTTGTTAGCGTTTGTTTCATAAAATCTTCTTGGAGTTTATATCAAGTTACATATGAATGTAAAAAAATTGCCTGGAAATCCAGCTAGATTGGGTTTAAATACTTATGTGTTGCCAAATGGGATTTTGTGCTATAAACCATTGTTTTTCACTGTGACTCGCTGAGGTAAAGTATGAGATTGAGGGGAAGAAATGCATCTGTGCGAGCTGACACGTTGTTTTTTATGCCGGAGATATGTACAAAAGAGACTTGGTCTCTGATTTGGGGTATGGCGGTTGTGGAAAGTAATTTCAGACTGGATAAATCAGCGTGTCTTTGTGTATACGTACAAGGAATGCGTATGGATAAGACGACGAAGGTGTGTGTCGTCTGGTTACATGCGTAAGGTTGCGTGGGTGTAGGTGAAAGCATAAAACCTTTATGATGGGCAAGTTAAGTACAAATTGAGCTTTTTGTCTCGGAGAAGAAGAAGGAAAGGCGGTGGAGGAAGAAGACTTTGGATAAATAGAGAATATGTTTGTAAGCTGGAATTATAGCTGGAGGAAAAGCCAAAAGGATATTATTTTATTATTTCTGAGGGATTTCATGGTCGTAATAGGATGGTCGGCTCTCGGTGGATGTCTGCGATGTGTGGGAGAGAGGTGTAATGAGATTTGGTAAAATTTAACGTATTTCCTGGTCCTAAATGTTTTTGTTTTCTCTTTCCATAAGAAGATGTGGGTTTAAGGAGGAAAGAAAGAATAAAAGGAGAAATGACAAAAGCAGCGTTTTCTTGTGGCCGCCAATATTAGGGGGCGCGGTTCGGGCGAAGAAGAATTTTTGGCGGTGTATGACTGCCTTGGCGTAGTTATAGCGACTAGAAAGCTTTTTCATTTCTTTTTGCTGGTCTCGTGTCATTGTATCCACGTGTTGGGTAAGGTGTGGACGAAAAGGTTTTTGGAAAATTCATGGTTCTGCAGTTGAGGCTGTTGCGGGGTCGACGAAGCTGAAGGAAATGGAATTGGGAGGCGAGGTAGGGAGTTGAAGATTTTAAATTGTTAAAATGCTACTACTGTATTCCAGTACAAGCGTAAAAAGCTGTGTAGTCGAGTCTGGTCTTTCGGTGCTCGATAATTCCAAGTCGCTGGTGGTGACATTTATTACTGGACCAGAGGCTGGAGGGCTTGTTAAGGTTGGTACGCATGGTGCCAAGATTTCCGGAGATTTTGTAAAGAGTGTAGCAGAAGAAAGATGCATTTAGGCAGTGCAATGAATCGAATAGGCTGCAGATGAAGTGATACAAGTGGCAGGAAGGATGGTCCAGCAGCGCAGCGGTGCACTGGGGTTGCAGGACCAGTGAAAGAAATCTCTGAAGAGACGGTGGCAAGAGCGTGAAATTTTACGGAGAGGTTTGCGAATAAAATATTTAACACCTTGGAGATTCAACGTGTATTGGAGTTTCTGTAAGATAAATTGGTATGGCTATCGGAGGAGGTTCCTTCCGGCGAGCGTCCGGTGGAGATGTAGTAAATTTTCAATTACGCTGTTATATACGTGTATAGAGAGGACAAGCGCCAAGACGGCTGGAGGGAGGCGGGTAATTCGGTTCAGTGTTTATTAGCCATTGCGAATTAATTGAGTGAGTGAGTGAGCGCATTTTGGATCATTTCTGAGATGTCCATATGTGTATGGTTGTTGTGACAAAAGACATTTTGTTTACCTTTAATTTGGTGGAGTGGGGTTTCGCGAGATATTTGTTGGGCTTGCGAAATGCTGAAGCTTAAATTATTGCGGCTAAATAAAGTTTCTGCGAGTTTATGTATTTTGGCTTCCCACGACCAGTATGCATGGAAGCGACAAATTTTACACGGATGGACGATGCCAACAGTGGGTGGAATATACATTCTTGGAAGATGGAATTTTGGAGTTTTGCGGATTGTATGCATAAGGAGATGTGTATCTGTATTCTAAACATTGTGCCGGGAGATGAATGATGGAGCATATTGCGAATTGATGGAAGGAAAACAGTCGCAGAGGATAATAGGGGTGCTGATGAGGAAACTGCGGGTTACTTGGCTGACAAACATTTATGTATTGTTAACCTTGCGGAATTGCGCAATGGAATCTGGGCAAAGATTTGGCAAATGTCTCTGGCATATATAGAGTAGATGCTGTGAGGTGAAAAGGAGTGAAAGTTTTCAGTGGTTTGGAGGAGTAAACAGTTGTTGGATGAATAGTGAATGGCAACTAATAGTATTGGAAAAGTTGATGATGATCTTGTTATGAATGATGGAAAGTTGATTTGGTTCCTGTGTGTAGGACGGTAATGGCTGGCGGGAAAAGTTTGTGGCTTTTGAATTGCAAATGTCTTTGTACATAGGACTATGAATGGAAAAGTGTTTACGATGCGTTAATGACAAGGTTGAAAAGTAGGAAGGGAAGTTTGTGCCCGCGCTGTTGAATCCGCTTTGATGACGATCCATGTTCAAATATTCTGTATATTCGAAACGGCCTTAAGGCATATGTATATTTATGGTGTTTTAATTTTATAAATTTATACTATTGTGTGATACTCGATGAAATGAGGTTGATTTTGGTGCCATGTATATTTATACAAAGTCGCTTCAGGGTTCGACATGGTATTAGTATTGCATATATTTTATTGATTTGTTGATGAGAATTGTGGAGGATTCTGTTTTTGTGAGTGGGCTTTGTAATGGTTTCCATGTATGTTTTGATAGCAATAAATATTATACCGAGGGCAATAGATCAGAAGCACTGACAGGTATTTTGTAGACAAGAATAGAATATCGTCATGTTCTCTGGCTAACAGTAGAGCAAGTTTGGGAAAAATATATTTGAGGGAAAGGATGTATATTTCCGGGTTTGATTGCGGGCAATTTCGGGTAAAAGATCAGAGGCAAGATGAGGCTGACATGTGTTGTTCATGTGTAGTACATTATGTATACAATATTCCACAACATGTATTCGCTCGTTAGCTCATGAATTGTTTAGCTTTTACTGTAGTGACAATTGTGCAAAGTTTAGCCGCTTTTTCAAGGGAAAGTTGGCACGGGTGTTTACATGGTGGTGAAGCGGTTTTGTTTTCATCAGACATGTTTGTTTTACAAGTGCTGTGACGGCGAGGATGAAACCTAGTGTATTGTTTTTGACTTTTTATTTCGTAATGATTCTTGAGAGTTGGTTGTTTGATTTTGTATTGTGTGTCGCCGTTTCATTGTGTATTGTTGCAGCTTTTAATATTGATTTGGTTTCTGTAGGGGGCTTATGCCTGCTCCACCCAATTGTTCTTCTTGAGACGTTTCCGGTGACTTGTCCTCGCAAAAGTCGTAAAAAAGCGACCGCAAGAGAATTGTTAGCCAAGTATCTCCATGTTAACTTTGTTCTTTTCTGGCTGACTGGAAACCTTTTAGGGATGAAACTAAAGTTTTATACTGGATGCATTTATTTTTTGTACAGTTTCATTCTGGTGGAAAAAAGTCTCTTTCTTTGGAAATATTCTTGGGCGAAAAAATATACATGTGCAGGGAAAGTAGTTGAGTCGAAATGACATTGTGATGTAGTAAGAGGAGAGGAGAAGGAGGTTATGGGTGATCTCCATTTTGTGTAATGTCTTAAAAATGTCCTGGAGAATATGTTAGCAATTGGAGAAATTATAGTTGCGCTGAATGAAGATGTTCCTCTTCTTCTTCTTATTTTTTTGGCTGAATAATTTTCACGACGTTAGCAGGAAAAGAAAAAAGAGTGAGTGGTAATGGGAAAAATTGTTATTACCAAAGTCGCATACGCGAATTTTTGCAGGCGAGAAAAATGTCTGCAAAAGACTTGTTCGACATGGTAATTGAAATGTTGATGTTGACTAAGGGCGGCAATAAGTGTGAAATTGTTTTTTTGCGAAAGAGGGACTGCTTTCATCTCTGCAGTGTCACAAACACTTGCGAGATTGCGTTTTATGTTTAGATCGATAGGTGGGACGAGATGGAAAAAGAAAAAGGGGGAAAGCGGAAACGGAAGCGACGATGAGTTCATAGCGTCAAAGTAGTGTTGATGATGTGAATTGTTCATTTGAAAAAGGATAAGCGTGATCGGGAAGGGCGATGCTTTGATGAATCGGGGATTCTTTTTTTCAGGGATCAAACAGGCGGGAGAGGCGGCTTAGAGTCGAAGGAAATGATGAGAAGTTGGAGTGGAGATGAATGGTGAAGAGGTAATGTATTCGGAGTGAAATGATTATGTCGAGGGAAGAAGACGAAAAAGAAGAAACACAAGATTAAGAAGACGAGGAGAAGACTTGGAGGTATAGACGGGGTAGAGACGTGTCATAGAATTTTAAAAAGTTCAAAAGGGGAAGCTCGGCAAGGTGATTACGATAAGGTTGAAGGAACGGAGATGTGCAGTTATCGCAAAGGTGCTCATTACGATTCGGGCTTTGGTGGGAAAAGAATCGAGGGTTGACGACGACAATCTAACTACTTTCTTCGGGTGGATTTTACTATTAGGCTCATCGATGAAGTTGATGGACGCATAGCGGGCTTGAATTGTCGGGGAGTTGTGAGCAGGCTACCTGAGTGGGATCACAGTTGAGTTGGTTGGTATGAATGTAATAGGAAATGCTGGCATTTTTATCTTCATTGATTTTATTTAAAAAGTTGAGTGTGTGGCGCCTATTGTCTTGTGAGGGGAGAAGGTCGGCTGGTAGGGTCGTTGTTAGAGTTTCATGGATTTGAAAAGTTTTTGTTCAGTGATCTCTGACTGTCTTTTAAGTCTGAATAGATGAAGAAGCTCGACTTTGGGCTCGACAGGAAGAAGAAGAGGACGGAGACGGGGAACGCCTTGAGGAAGGTGTAAAAGTAATGCGTATGTAAATTTGTTCGGTAAAACTCTACAAGAGTGTGATTTGCATACCAAGTATTTTCATTTTGAAATTGGCGGGTATTTTTGTCAAGACGGCGGCGGAGGCTTTCCGGTTTTAGATGTCTCAAGATTGGACGACGACGTTATCCACGTAGTTGAGGCGATAGCTCGAGGGCACATTTCTCTCGGTCGTTCGGTCCTTCTTTCTCTTTGGAGGGACGCGTGAGTGCGTTAAATTTGGTAAAGTCTGTGTAGCATTTGAAGGCGAGTGAAAGTTGTGTGCTAACTGGTTTCTTGTGAATTTTAAAAAGTATAAGTAAGTAGTAGCAGTAGTAGTGGAGAAAAGTTTCGAGTTTATGCTTCCTGTCATAATCATAAAGGGTTGTAAGTTGAGCAAGGACGTATAGTTTTGTGTCACCAAACTGACTGCACTACTCGTAGGGCAGCTGGCATTGCATTGATACTTTGGAACGAGCCGTCGTAGAAGGCTATGCAGGATGTAGTTAAATGCTGTGGGGGGTTGAAAAAGTAGTGTGGTTGCAAGGGAGAAAAGTCGGAAGAAGAAGGCGAAGCGGTATTTCTTGGAGTGAAAGTTTTGGCTACAACGCCCATCTGATGCTAATGTAAGTTGTCATGTCGTGAGCTACGC